>JAFFZH010011027.1:0-51378 GCA_018420115.1 Euura saliciscinereae | reverse complement strand
GCGTCTGTTAACATTTTATTTTTATATTCGATCACATTTTCATACGACAAGTCAACATGTCATTAGCCGCTCGTGGGTGTGATGGGGTTTACTCCTCACTTCACAGTTGAATCAAATTTAATAAAATTTGATATATTAGCATTTTAGCATTGAATTAGCATTGAAAATGCTTCTATTTTGGGTGTCTTCAGAAAGTACAGGAGACAAATCGTGGATGTAACGTTTCAATTGTTGCAGTCGCGGAGTGGATAAATATGGTGGGCATGGGAAGTATGAAAGTTTCTTGTTTTGATATAAACAAGAGAACCGAATGTGGATTATGGTTAGTTATACCGTGATCGTGGTCGAAATTTCATCGAGTACGTCCCAAACTGACAATTATACCGCGATGGATGGAATGAATCCTAGTACTTCGAGAACTAAAAGAACAAATGAGTATTAATCATTCTAAAAAATGACATGGATAAAATGTAAAAATGTTTAACAAATGATTATTATTATTTAAAAAAAATAGGAACAATTAAAGCGTTTGTTTGAAAAAAAAAACATACCGTAATTTTTCGTGAACAGTGAACGCTAGGGATTTGAACCTAAAACTCGCTAGGCTAGTGACAGCCGATCGTATAGTATTTCAAAAAACATTTTCAATGCCTAAAATTCTTGCCCCACGGGTGAAACCTGTAGATTTTTTGTTTAGAATTTGATATAATTTATTGAATCATTGAATTTGGATGAATTAGATTCAGCTTCTCTGTTATTTAGAATTTAACTGACATAAAAGTTTTCGGACTCTGTAACACCGGGAAGTCTGTTCCTGTTGATCAGTCACAGTTGCCGAGAACCTCTTCTTCGGTTTTCTCGGAGAAGGTAGATTAAATTATTCAAAGACTTAACTTTTGATGAAAGTAATCCAAGGAAGATCTTATCAGTAAAAATAAATCACAACAAATAAGGTTTTATTATTTATTGTAAAGAAATGTCTATCACTTCACCAATCCTTTTTTTGAATGAATGAATCAAACAAACAACTGCTCGTTGTTTATTTCCTCTGAGCTTCTCCACATTCATTCCTCAATGTACATGTCTTACAATAAACCTTATAAAAAATAGATGTTCTGAAACCACCTTCATAGCATACAGTGGCCCTTTTTGCAGTCTCCAGGCCAGCAGCAATCTGCCTTTTCGTTACACTAAAATCGTAATAAAGAGAATCGTGAAACTACTGTTGATTAATCGGTAACGTGGTCATAGCTACGGTTTCTTCTGAGCTTCACACAATTTGTCCCGATCCAACCAAAAACCCCTGGAGAGGGTATACATTCGCCTCAATTGAATTAGCTTCAGAAAATATTCTACTTAATTACCACACAAGATTATCATACACGGCATAATGGTGCACGTGGCATCATTTAACGCAAGTTTCTTGTTCACACTAGCGTTACTGTGCACGGAATTATTGTCGTACACGATCGATGGAATTCCCTCCTGCTTCTTGCAATATGTTAACTTTTTAGTTGTTACAAAACCAGAATCTTACTAAATGACCTGAATCAAAAATGTACACCATCTGTGTCGTTACTAACGATAAGAGTCATGCACGTTGTTTGATTGGCTGTCCTTTATCATTCTAACCCTCAATGGCTGTCCCAACGACGAACGAATCTACATACCTCTAATCGATGTCATCCACCACCTAGTTTTGTGGTTTCGCACAAAATCATATTTTGTCTATACGAATATGTCTCGGTATAAAGCTGTGCAAAACGAAGCCCGTGAACAATAACGCCGTGGAAAATAATCCTGTGTAGAATATTTATTAATTCATTGTCAAGTGTGTACAAATGCAATAAAACTGAAGAACAGGGAACAAAAAAGAAAAAAGACAAACACCGGAGAAAAGACACTTATTGACTTGGAAAAAAATTATACACGGCGTAAAGGCATTATTCAAAATACACGACTCAGAGAAAAACTTTCTGGTTTCGTGAGAAAAGGAATTGAATGATTTTTTTCGAACACGTTGCGCATGATACCGTAGGGTAGAGTGGGGTCCCCTGTGACACATTTTTCTCATCTAGAATATCACCTTGTTTATCTACTTAACTCAGCATATCTCGGTATCCATTGTATGACTTGAATATTCAAGCACGTAAATCAAAGTCAATTAACAGGTAACTTTTGCTGTAATAATAAAAAATTACCGAATTCCAAGATAGTGAAAATGGCACAAGGTGCCCCATGCATGGGGTAGATAATTCGTCTGTCACCTGCCACTGTACGAAAATAGGGTAGAACTGACACATTTCAGACCAGACATGATAGGTAAATGGTGAGAAATTTCTGCCAGAAGCGGAAATCTGGATATACGTAGTGGAACAGGGTGCCCCATGTCACAGGCAACCCCACTCACCCTAAACAAGTTGATTGCGTTAGAGAATTAAGGATGCATTGTGTTGATTATAATCGAGGTATTAGACTCAGACAATGACCTCGATTTTTTGCGGTAAGAATTTAGAAAAAAATGAAACATTTTTACACCTCGATGAGTTTTTCCCGTTGGAATGTCGTGCACCATACTTGTTTGCATTTGAGTGTCAGAAGATATAAAAGTTCAAATATTTACCACGGCATACGAATAGAGCGCGATGCATGTTTCACCGGAGCCGGCCAGAAGGACTAACAGAACAGTATAGATCACTGCAAGAATTAATTTTGCCATTGCTGCTGCGTCTTCGCCTAAATAGAAACAGACTTCCATAATACGAACGTTATTTCATTGACAGCATTTTAGCATGAGACGATGCGGCGATATCGAGCGATATACTTACTTGAAGAATAACGTTTGAAGTTACGGTTTATGGAGCCTCGAAACTGAACGGTGGACGACTCGAGCTAACTGACTTCCCTACTCATTTCGCGGTCAATTTATAGTACTGTGCGACGGCACAAGTGGCACCTCGAAATATCCCCACCAGCAGGGCGATTCAAGACGATTGGCCAGTTCCGTGTACACAAAGCAATATAATATTAGTACCCCTTTTTAACTTCCGCAAGTCTGGCCTCGACAATTCCAACGTCGATAAAAAATGTTTTTTAATTATGTCTCACGTTCGCACTGTAGTGTTATCGTTTTCGAAATTCATTTTCTATTTTAGGTGTTCATCGTGATTTGTTGAGACAGTTCTCACGAAAACCTGAGACTATTATATTCTTTTAGTAATATTAGTACCCCTTTTTAACTTCCGCAAGTCTGGCATCGACAATTCCGACGACGATAAAAAATGTTTTTATTTTCTCACGTTCGCACTTTAGTGTTATCGTTTTCGAAATTAATTTTTCATTTTAAGTGTTCATCGTGATTTGTTGAAACAGTTCTCGTGAAAACCTGAGACTATTATATTCTTTTAGTAATATTAGTACCCCTTTTCAACTTCCGCAAGTCTGGTATCGACAATTCCAACGTCGATAAAAAATGTTTTTATTTTCTCACGATTGCACTTCAGTGTTATCGTTTTCGAAATTCATTTTCTATTTTAAGTGTTCATCGTGATTTGTTGCAACAGTTCTCACGAAAACCTGATACTATTATATTCTTTTAGTAATACCCCTTTTTAACTGACTAAAAGTCACGTAAACCCCGATAACTAGGCCAGGATAGTCCGGTTACATCCGGTCAGTACGGAATTTTTCCTCTATCTTTTCTTAGCGTTTCAAACATTTTGAACAAATGAAACGCAATGTTGCAACGTTACGAAAATGCTCCAAAAACTACCATCAAATCTGAGGTCAATTCTGGAATTTTTTGTGATGTTTTGAGAATTTTCATAACGTCACAGCATGGCGTTTTGTTTGCCCATCATTGGACGGGTGCCAAAATGATCGGAATGAAAAATGGGATTTTTTCGAATTTTTTTAGATTCAGGAAAAAATCCAATTTTCTATAGGGTAGAATAACCATACAAAAATTAACGGTTAGTCGAAAAAATCTGACAAAATTCAGGAGTGTTGTTTTAAGAGCAAAGAATCATAGAGGAAAGCGTAAAACGATTCAAAAATGGTAAGGGAAAATCATTGGTCGAGTTGACATGGATAATAACCCGTATTCAGTTTATACGTGAGTCTGAACTTGCGTTCACTCCGAGCGAGGCCGATCAACGACAACAATAATTTTGGTCGTACCTTAAAAACGAGTAGGTGCTTATCCGAGGGAGTAACCACTTCAAAATGTGGTGTCTCAAGCATTTCACATTTCACATTTCACCACCATTTCATAGGCATTTCATGAGTATTTCATGGGTATTTCATGAGTATTTTATGGCATTCCATAAGTATTTGTCGTTTTATTTCCAATTATGCACGACCACGTAATCGTAATAATACTTATAATATTTTATACATACGACAGAGGTTTATATAAAAACTTATAATATATTATATTTAAGAGAGTCTATTTGTCATCTTTTGTACGATATACGTAATTAGTTTTACCAAAAACAAAGTTTATACGACGGTTTGAGATTAGGATTTAGAATTTGTGTCCCAAAATCATGTGTGAAAGTTAAATGATGGCTTTAAATTCCATGAAAAACACGCACAGAACAGTATTTTTTCGTTTTATCAATCATAATTATCAGTATTTTTACTCAAGCTCAGAGAAACCAGCTTCAGAATACTTAAAAGGCCTAGTTGATAGTATGCTCAAGAAAATACCACCAAACTTTTGTTACACACGATTATAGTACCTGCCAATATTGTCAAATTATATGATAACGTAATCAGTAGCCATTTTAAGGAAGGCGATCAAATCGAGTCAAGTAACATTTTGGTTAATGTCCGACGTTTCGGCGACAATTCGTTGCCTTCATCAGGAACTTTATGAAACGGAAATAAAAAAATATATATAAAGAATTGTACAGAAGTTACATCGAGTTTACAAGCTAACTTAGGCTAAGAATTAAAATACGTACTAACCATAAATAATTACTTCATAACAGTGAATCTAAATAGAGGATAGGTGTGTGTTGATCCTGTGGAGAAATGTAGAACGGTGAGAAACTGTTCACGAATGGAAATTGTCAACACGACAATCGAAACGAGTCACAAACAAACCTAAAATCGGACCAATCCATTGTAAAAATATATGTGGCTTAACACGGTGTCGAAGTAAAAAAAACTCCATAAGAGGTCAACAATTAAAAACATTGATGAGGTCAACAATTAAAAACATTAATGAGGCCGAGTTCTGTGAATTGCCGTGATGTGGCATGATATTTCACTCTAATGTTATGAAGCTGACTGTAATTGAGCATGACATTCAGAGTCGAACGGTCTAATCGATTGTGATCGAAACACATAATATTGGTGGAATTAGAGGACCGGGAGAATTCAAACTTTTCTTGCAGTCACTAGACTCATCAGTTGGAGAGACAAACAAAAAAAGATAGGACTTAGGAACAGCTCTTAGAACGGATTCTGTATAGCATGGTAGAATACGGTTGATGGAGTTTTTTGGTGTCTTCCTTGATATTGATAGGATTAGGCTGGAGATTGATGTGTAACATCTCGGACGTGATGCGTTTTTGCCATATGGGTTCCTTGTCCAAAATCTTCGCTTTATTCCAATTGAACTTATGTTTGTGTTCGATCCGGTGTTTAGAAACTACGGAGTGGTACTTGGAATTCTTGTCGATGTTGTTTTCGTGTTCTTTAATTCTTACTCCTAGTGCTCGTTTTGTTTCCGTTTCATAAAGTTCCTGATGAAGGCAACGAATTGTCGCCGAAACGTCGGACATTAACCAAAATGTTACTTGACTCGATTTGATCGCCTTCCTTAAATTGTGAACGCATCGAGTGATAAATTCTCATCATGAGTAATCAGTAGCCTCTAAAAACTTATATGCCAAGAGCTCAAATGATCGGCGGCTATATTATGAATAGATGATATATATTCTACGATTTGAGAATTACTTTGGTCTACAAACACGCATTTTCTATGAGAGACTGAAAGTAATTCCATGTAAGTTAGTAATACTTGAAAATTAAATACGTGAGATCTCATATCGCTAAGATTGACACAGGATCGAATGAATTTCTGATGATTGACACAAATTTAGAAAATCAAATATGGTGTAGTATTTCTATATATTCTTAAACATACCCAACTACTATTCATAAATAATATTATCTTTATAACCAGTGTTGTGAAAGGTACTTAATTTTTAGTACCTAGGTACAGATACTCAAGATGTACCTATATTTAGGTACTTAGGTACTCCTTTTATGGGAAGTACGAGAGCAATCTGAAAAATATGGACACAATTATAGACCAGACAAACAGGTTATTTCATATTAAGGGGAGGTTACCGTTCAAAGGGATGGAAAATGCACAAAGTTCGGACATTATCTTTTAACATGAAATGAACAATTTTGGAGGTGGAGTTTCACCTATTTCATTCATTTATTAGAGAAGAAGAAATTCCAATTTTGTACATAAGAAAAAATGTAAAAAGGCGGCTCCAGCTCCTGTCAACTGCACTGTGGGTTCCGGTTCACGCGGGGCGCCCCACAGCTTCAACGGATGAATCGATTGACATGTATCTGTACTCATTTTGAAGGAAATTAAATTTTCGAGGCCATAACGCAGCATTTTTTTTTTGTGAACAATTGATTTAAAAATATGTTTTCCCGCCGTTGAAGCAAAGGAAAATGAAAAAATTATTTTTTGTTCAAAACGGCTGCCATTTTGTTATCCGGGGGTTTTTCAAAAACCGAAAACCGATAAGGCCCCCTGAATTTAGTCTAGTTTCATGGGTTTCAACCCCCTTTGTTTAAAAAACCAACTGAATTCCAATAGGTGGTGCTGGGCGCATGAAATTAGTCGCCGTCATTGCTGGCGCACCGAAAATGGACGAACATGTTCACAGTGTTTTCACATGAGTAAAGTACCTTGAATTGTTTATACCTAAAAAATAGGTACAGGTCAAAATCCAGAAACTTCCACCTGTCGACAACGAAGTTCAAGAGTAGCGTGCCACAGCAATTAATGATAATGATAATAACAACAAAAAATAGTCTACGTACCATTTGGCGCCTATTGTGCGGAAGTCGAGGCCCTCGAATTTGTCCCAATCAGAGTCGTCGTCGTCGAGATCGGCGTGCTCGGGATGACGGTTGTTCTCGAACAAGTTCTTCACGTACATCATTGCCTCGTCGTACGTCTTCCCCTCTATTCGTTGCAGGTAATGCCGTACTCGCGATTGTGCGTGAGTCTTGACGTTAGTCCCAAAATTTGTTGCCAAAGCCGCGAAGGTTTTGGTCAAAGAGACGTGAACGCTGTGCGCCCTCGTACAGCGGCTTGCTTTCGCCACGTAGCTTCACGTATTCCTTGAACATGGCCCGGAATATCCGGTCCTTTATTGTTCCTCGCCTTTCGCACCATCTCCTCGTGGTTCTGCAAGCGAAAAGACAAAAATGGACGCGATTAGTTCGACAGTATTATCGACGCCAAGTTCTCAAGACTTTTTGGACACGAACAAGCCGAGAGGCTGGATTATGAGTGAATAAATGTTGCAAATATTGCAAATGGTTCCCTTACCGCTGTGTCCCGTCCTCAAATAACATTGCTGCAATTTATGATACACAAATTTGTAGGTATGCATTTGTAAACTTGTAAAACTTGTTGGATTATTAAATTTCTATTTGAATCCCTCTGTACCCAAGGTTGAATGGATTTTTGTGTTAATTTAGCTGAAGATTCAACATGCCGAGAATACAAAAAACTATTCGAATCTTGCCAACCGAACACAAATAAGGGGAATTATTTTGAATTCTCAACCCAAATTTGAAAAGAGTGTAAGAAAAATCGTTACACTTTATGTTCTCTTGAAAATTGAGAATTATAAATTATTCGTAAAGATGTTTACATGTGTCGGACGACGGGGGTCAGTCGGTTTGAATTTGCAAGGTGATGTAGGTATTCTGAAGGAACAGAGGGCTACGCATGGAAACAACGGAACCAAAACAAGAGATCGCGCGAGTCTTGTATAGAGTCCCGCGTAAGCAAGGTCAAACATTGCCGATGAAACACACGAGATTCGGAGTATTTTATTCTAAATCGCGTAAAATAGAATATTATTTATCATTAATTTGAACGTAAAATAATTGAGAACAAAACAAATACATAACTGACTTAATATTGACTGCGAATGAACAAATGAATTTGAAACAAGATCGTGAGTTTTTCTCGACACGAGCAAGATTTTGTACGACGATTTTATTTTACGAAATATAATCCTGATCTTGTTGATAATTTGTTACTTTTATCGTCGAGCCAAAGTGAGAAATCATCTATTATAGTCGCGCGTCGAATCGAGGAAAAAGGGTATTCCCAATGATGATCAGATATTAAGAAAGAGATACGTACTCCGATTTCGCGATCGATCCCTCGACCAGTCGATCCCTAGATTCTCGAACGACCACTCTCCATGAAGTCTGCGATGCGAAAGACCGACAGCTCTGAGCTCCGCGTCTCCCGTCGTCCCTCCCTCACTTCCTTCCTTCCACTTCGTCCGGCCGCCGTAGCGCTGCTTTCGCATCGGGAAAGCAGAAACAATCCTCAACAATCCGATGTCGATTGTCGATGTGCGTCAGTTCCAACTTTTGCCGATAGTCTACTATATTCAGTATCGTTTACCCACAATCCCGATACGTGAACAGCCTATCAAACGCGTGGCGGCAACGAATGAACCAAACCGAATAATGGGACCGCTTCTGGAACGGACAAGATACCATTCATTATATTGTCCTGTAGAGGAATCTCGGATTCGCACAATGATGTTAAATCCAGGAAATTTTGTCCAAGGTGTTTTCAATTTAGAGTGTATACAGTTTATTTATAATAGTAAATTTACATATTCATATTATATGTGACTGGTCCAGCCAGGTAACAATGTGACTACGTGTAATTGTATATAATAGCTCAATCGTTATTAATTAAAGCTAATTACGCATATCGCAAACTTCTTCGAGCCTAAATGAAAACGCGTCATCAATTTTCTTTTTTTCATATACTTCAATGAATTAATTTAGAGCTAATATATCGGTGAACCTGAAGACTATTTCTATACGTATAGGTATTGCTTTAGAGAAAAATGATCAGTAAAACCGCGCAATTATACCTATAGGTATGCACAATTTCTCTAATTCACCAATTTACCATTTTTTTTTTTTTTTTACCCAACTCATTGATGACTAAGGGATGTGACTCCACACAATTTTTTTTTGTTTTTCTACCGCATTCTAAGCATCCTGTAACACCAGTAGAATCAGAATCAACAAACTTTTGTCACTATTTGATAATCACTGAACATTTAGCAATACACCCCTACTGAAAAAGATATTGTGAAATATTACTTGAAAAAGTACATAATAAATTTCATAAAGTTATGACTGGATTCATGATATAAATTATCATATAAATTCAGAATGTTGTAAATTATTATGTACTTCATCACATGATTTTTGTTCTGAACATTACGGTGTACAAATACACATAATTCAACTTCAACATTCAAATTCAACATTCTAAATTATTCTGTTCGAATTTTCAGGTAGAACACAATAATGATAATAATTGGGCTTGTCACAAATTATCTCTTTATCGTTGCTGGAACACGAATTTCGGTGACGAGTAACTTGAACAAGATACTACTCTTATTTCTTTTTACTATCACTTATTCAGTATAGGTTCAACTTGTCTCTGATCTGGGCCTGGTCTTTCCCTCATTGTTTCTCTACGATGCGATTTTGATTACCTACTATTGTCTATGCCCAGCCTACTATATATCTTTCTTTTACTCTGTATTGGAAATAATCAATAAATTATTGTTTACGTTCAAAACGGCCTCTCTTTCCGGCCATCGTGATGACGTCATTATTCGGGATAACAAATATTCACACCTCCAATCTCCTAGTCCTCGCTTTTTAATAGAAAATACCTTGGGTCATTCAAATATGGCGCTGAAATCGTGAATTCTGACGTCACGACCGATCAGTAAACGCGTTACTGCCTATACCTATGATCCGCATCTAATTAAAATGCCGAAGGATATGAGTCGGTATTCAAATTTGCTTAAAAAATTCGAGGTAAAGTTATTAAATATGAACCGTAGCTCCTTGTTGTGCAAATTAACGGGGGGATCACGGAACCGAGTAGAGTAAAGGTGCAGTGAGATCATGTCTATGAAATGGACGGGACATGGACATGGACTCTTCAGTCTATTACTCTACAACTCTGAACAGCAACTTTCGCTGCCACTTGTTGGTTGATGTCACGCACTATCTTCTCCAGCTGTTACTGTTTTTCATGGCGAGAATAACAAGGTCGGAACACGTTTTTGTTCAAAGCTTCATTACTGTTCAAATTCTGAATTGCCTGTAACAGTTAAAAAATGTGGAATTGCGATACAATTCTTAGATTATAAGAATAACATAGATTTTGGTTGAAAAATGACACGAATCGTATAGTTCAACAGTTACCTAATGTAATATATGATTTTTATGAAATTGCAGTTTTCAGACTTTCCTGCTGTTCGTGATGAGTCGCCGATGGCAATTTTACCGTATCAGATAACGCGCAATCGCTAAATTCGTAAAAATAGGCAAACTTCGAATAGAGTTATTAAGTGCACGCTTGGCACCTTGTCTACATCGGTCTTTATATATTATACGTTATATAACCGCCCTCGCCATCGACGGAATTTACCATTTTAAATTTAACTATCAAGGATCAAGTTAGTGTACACCTAAGAAACTTTGTGACAAAGCGGTTCATTACGTACGGCTGAATTTTCTAATAATAAATTTAAAGACCCGCCAATCAAAATGTGTTCCACTATGATAATGTTGGAAACTATGTGTATCTTATAGCTGAAATATTCAGCAGTCAGTATTCTCTGTGATAATTTCATTACATCGCCAAGCTTGTTTATCCAGACGAATTTTTTCATAGTCTGATGATCCCGGAACCGTAGAATATCCGTTAACGTAACAGGTACTATTTTATAAAATAGTGAACGACTAACAGATGCTAGATGCTAAACTGTGAGTACATGTATGAATAAGTAAACTTCCAAACCAGTGGGTAAAACAATCTGCTGAAACTGAGCTGTTCACTGTATGGTATATCCAACATTATCCTCATTTTAGAACATCATCGAAGATGGCGAAACATAGCACCAGGTCAAGTTGAAACAGCCAGTAATGAACTTGATCTTATGTTAGGAAAATTGAGGATCCGAGATTATTTCTCTTTCGAAAGTGAATCAGGGTCCATAATTGCATCTGTTTTTCACAGCATCAGTTTATTACGTTGCCAAGCTTGTTTATCTAGACGATTTTTAAATTAAAACCGACAGCGCCAGAATATTAGTCAAACAATGTGCAATTATTAATAAAGCAACGAAGGAGGATGTGACGTTTAAACAATTTCCAGTGTAGGGTGTTTGCAACCGTCAAGCCGGCGAATCAAGCTCTTTTGATGGCCGCTTTTACGATTGACCTTCAGTAACACGAGGTTTTTGTGAAGTTGATTCAAAATCAATAGGAGAACAGAATTTACGACCCCGAAAAGAAAGACTTCCGGTCCCCCAGTTGTCACGATTTTTCGTCGTTCCGTCATCACTTCGGATCACTCTAAAATCTTGCTGACCCGACGACGCTTTGTTGCACACTTTTATCCTCGGCCCAGTTCTCTTCAACTTGAAACTCATTCATCACCTTCTCATCCCTGATCGCCGACAAGTGAGAATCATAATTAAATCTTTGGCTCAATTCACTGCAGAAAATGATAAACTGAATTGACTCTCGATGATTCATCATTCGTCGAATCTTGTAAAAAAAAGGACACCAATCAAACACCAAAAAAGTTTAAAAAAAAGATTCCGACCTCTGAACCCCTATTGACACCTGGCTGATAATCTATAAATCTCGATTTCAGGTTCAGGTTCTCGTCTTTCACAGTGAAAAAATATTCATGTCTTGTGATTGCTAAGATGTCAAGGCTTCCCAACTTCAGCTGTATGTTGGTATAGTATGTTGAAAACTACCCTGCACACTTGTGCGAATATAGAGGCGACTGCGTCGTACTTGGAGGCATGACGTCAGGGGGGTGTGTTCGACCGTGGTAGAGGTTAGTAATATAAGAGTTACACATAGGGTGGTCCAAACGATCCTGAACAAGGTTGCGTCCCCGACCCATGTTGCACTAAATTGAAATTTGCCATTTTTTTTACATTTTTTTTACGGCACAGGCATTAAAAAGTCACTTATTGACGCCTGTTTTCGTTCCGGCAAATGGCACTTTATACCGCTAAGTTCAAAGTTGCGGTATAAAGTCTTTATTCCGCAACTTTGATGCGCAGTTCGAAGTGCGCATGTCAAAGTTGCGGAATGAAGTCTTCATACCGCAGGTTACCCCCTCTCTATACGCAGTTCGTGCGGAACTCAACTGGCGTCAAAGTGACTATTAATGCCTTCTCCGTAAAAAATATTGCATGGGGCGCGCGCAGGAAGTAACTGTTCAGCAAGGTTATGTTTTTAGTACTCGCCGTTGCTTTGCAAGGCTCGCCTTCGGCTCGCCAGTCAAAACCAACGGCTCGTACGAAAAACATAACCTTGCCGAATAAGCAGTTACTTTCGGCGCATGCCACATAAATATCTATTGTTCTCACAAACCGTTTAGAAGGAAAATCTTGTTAAATCAGAAGAAACTTTTGTTTTTGAATTTGAGAGGAAATGAACATTTTTGTGGCCATTCAAACAATAGTTATTTGTGTATCAAGGGCGGAAAGTACTATTTTTCCGAGTGTGCCTTTGGCGGCACGAGCCGAAGGCGAGTAGCTGCGAGCATACTCGCCAAAATAGCCTTGCGCCCGTGATGCACACGGTGTTTTTCTCATCACCTGGTCTGCCGAAATGCCTCTTTTCTCACACCCGGTCGCAAGATGCGACTTTTCATACCTCTTGAGCGGGCGAAAGAGACTTTTTCCTGCCCTAGGGCGCGAAATCTTGTTTGAAAAGAGGCATTTCTGCAGATCAGGTGATGAGAAAAACATCGTGTGCATCACGGGCGCAAGGCTATTTTAGCGAGTGTGCTCGCAGCAACTCGCCTCCGGCTCGTGCCGCCAAAGGCACACTCGAAAAAATAGTACTTTCCGCCCTTGATACACAAATAACTATTTCAGACCGAGTGAGCGGGCGGAAAACAGGATTTTGCGCCCTAGGACAGGAAAAAGTCTCTTTCGCCCGCTTCTAGCTCTGTTTTCCGCCCGCTCAAGAGGTATGAAAAGTGGCATTTTGCGACCGGGTGTGAGAAAAATATTTTCCACTTTATAGCTTGATCGATATTGGCATAACAAATTTTGACCACCCCGTACGTAGGGCCTAGATACTGGGGTCTATGGCTGGTTTTGACTTCTCTCTCGTACCAGCTGGCGTGACTCGTGAAGTAAGGGAAAGGACCTCGATTCTCCGGTACGCCTGCACTCTGTCTGCCGACCCCCCCGCCGTCACTGTCCCCATTTCCACCCCCGTTTCCACCCTCGTCCCGGGGACGCGCCCCCAGCCGGGGTGGAAATACGGCGCAACGTCACCGAGCCCCCACCACCCCTGTACGAACCGCATCGATCCGAGGTAGGACTGTTTAAGGGGTTTTCACATCGGGGGTGGGAATTGAATGGAAAGTTTTGGACCGCAAATCTGTAAATCGGGATCTGCAAATGTTCCAAAGTCTGGATTTTGGAATGGAAATACCGAAGATCTTCAATGAAAATTCGAATTCGGGATTCCCTCGCGGTTTCTTCTCGTAGAAATTCATTCTACGAAATCGAAGACGAAGTATTTCTTACTTTTGGCCATGGAGTGAGGCAAAGTCGTCGGACTTTTCCTCTTGATTTCATTCCCTAAAATTCAGAGCCTGTCGTATTTTCAAATTTATTCCTCGCAAAGTGTGAACGTGGCTTAAGCCTGGCGACGATGACCGCGTAGTACTGGAAATACAGAGTTGACCCCCGAACCCCCGTTCCAACGACTCTATTTTTCACAATCGAATATTTCACTATGTACTACTACTTGTCCATTATTATCTGGTTCATTTAGTTCCGAAAGCTTCCACAATAAATTCGACTTTTGTTTCTAGACTGAAACGAAGAAAAAATACTGTGATGTATAGTAAATTTGTCTCATTAGTAAATATTTGCAAAAATGCAGTAAAAGAAAACGGAATCCATCATCAATTGCAACCCTTCGATTATGAGGCTCAAGAAAAATCTTAAAGACGGTAACTTTTGTCAAAACTGTGACAGTCAGGTGCGCAAAATATCAGATGGTTATATATTGCGCGACCGCGATAATCGAGACTTTAATGAACGTCGCGTCCGCTTACGTAGCTGGTCTAAGCCAGGAACAAATTATTCGAAGGCGTGCGGTCGTTACTTATAGGGCATTTCTATTTCCACAGTCCAGAAATTGCATTATCACGTGCATACGTCGCATTTTACATCGATTATCAGACTACGATCGTAGATCAAATAAATTCTTGAATTTAGTCAACTTAAAGCACAGCTCAGCGTTATTCAATTGCGGCGACATATCAAACTGGATTGCTGCCTTCAAAGGCTTCGTCGTGATTGCAGAGACCGCCGATTTTATTCTACTTCTTTGTACGACATTTCAACAGCAATTATTTCAATTTCTTCTAATTCATCTCGCTATAATATCGCATCGTGCCGTTAAAAATTAATGTTCTTGTTCATTGTGGGTCGATCTTTATCTTCACACTGGAACAAAGGGCTAGCAATCATCAAGTCTCCAAACCCACTTTAGGTTCAAGGTCGGTGTTCAGCCTAAATAATAGCCCAGGGCTGGTTTAGGGTCGGATCATGACGCAGATGGGCTGGGTTGAATGGGACAAAAAAATTAGCACATATCAATCCCCATGCAAGGTCAATCCACGCAGGATCCTGCATAGAAGCAGAGGATCAGAAATTACTTAATTTTCGATCACCGATGTACTGCATACCAGAATCAATGAAATTCGAAGATTGGCTGCATCCTAGAGTCTCCTTGGCTCATGTGCCACTTCAATCCCCTTCACCTCACTGCATATCTGCAGATGCTTAGATCTTTCTGGAACGACCATAGAGATCAAATCTCCGAGAGGCTCTATCTATCGGGATCAAACCTCCTCGGATCGAGAGTGCGAAAAGTCTCTCAAAGGGATTCAAACCCCGATCGAACTCTTCGACCGCAATAGAGATTTCCATTCCGCATCGTCTCTATAGTATGTATTGAATTTTCGTGCTTACATGGTGAAAACGATCAGACTTCAAAGATTTTACCATTGCCAAATGTCAGTCTTCGTCATATGAACGTAGATAAGGGACTGCTTCCGGCGACGTGACCATCGGCGCCTGCGCTTCCAGAGCGTGCATCAACGTTGCGTCGTCGTCCTCCCTGTGTACTTTGGCGTCGTTTGTTCCCCCTGCGACCCGCGCGGCACCAATAACCAGTCGGTACCACCACGAGGGGAGTTTGTAGGTAGATTCAGTATATCAGCGCGCAGTTGAAGCGTACACGTCGTTCCAACCCCTCTATTGGAGTGCGTTCGGCCTTGGTCCAAGGCCCGGAAGAGTTGACCTGCGGCAACCGAGACTTTGGTATACATGGGTCCCAAATCAGCCTCCTGCAGACCAGCCAGTATCCACCTCGACCATAACGCCAATTTGCGAAATCTCAAGAGTATCAAGTTCAAGTAATTAGAGCCGGTCAATTCACCGAATCGCTACAAAAGACCTTACGCAATATCAACAAGGGATAACGAGCGGAGAACACGGAACCGGAGCATCGCTGTTACATCGCATCGACGCGAATTACTGTTTCGCGCTGCAGATTTTAGTAGCTCGTCGATTTTTTCATTTCATCAAGAAATTTTCCAACAACGAGCAACAACTGTGTCGAAATTATACGTAAATTCTTCAGGAAGTTCATCAGCAGCATTCAATTCTCTCAGCTGTTATTTCATCTCGCAATAAAACAAAACGTTTTTCGGAAAGCAATAATTTTGCTGCCAAAGTGATATCGCCATAAGCACGGACAGTATTATTCACCAGCAAAAAAAAAAGAACACCAACAGATCGTGGACATCAATTCAACAATCGTTAAAAAAAACTTTCACGTGTTACAGAAAATTGATATAGTCGTCTAGTTACTCAAATCAAGTTGCTATTTGAGGTGATAAACTGTCTGAATAAAAGTAAAATAGTACATCTCTGAAAATTGTGAAGGGAAGAAGAGGAACTTTCGACCCGAGGCACGTGACTCAGAAGAACAACAACAACAACATATACATATATTGTCGATAATATCGAGCGACGAGAATGGTAGTGAAAACTGAGGGGGCGAGAAATGGCCACGAATTGGCACCCTTGAATGGGGATGATGGCCAGCCGGGTGCAGGTGCAGGACACAACGTAACGATTGTCGTATGCGGTAATCAGGGTGGTGGAGGTCAAAAGGGGAAGGAAGACAACCGGGCAGCATGGAGTGGAAAAATGCAATTTTTCCTCAGCATCATAGGATACAGTGTGGGACTCGGTAATATATGGAGGTTTCCGTACCTGTGCCAGCAAAACGGAGGCGGTAAGTTTCTAAAAGCACATGATAAGCTGTTCATACTCTAAAAATATGTTACGGAATCGGCTCAGAAGCCAAAGTAATGCCGATGGTTTATAGAATCCTAATTTAGAACAATCGATGCATGTAATGTGAACGTATACGATACCAGCTTACGTGGCCTGCTACGTACAAATACGGGATTTGTTACACAATTTCCGCTACAACGATAATCATTCATCATGATTGTTTGACTCGAATAATGCGAATTACGTCGCAGGAAATGAATGAATCGATCAATTTTCAACATATCATATTTTAATATGTGGTAAACGAAAATACAAACACAAAATTCAGCAAAGATTTCAACAGGGTAGAATCACAATATCTGACGAGTTCTTCGATGTTGATTACTTATTTATCGTACCTACTTATATAATTATTGAATCAGTAGGTATTACGGAAAAATGACTCTATGAGAATCTTTAATAAGGTTTTTCAATGCCTAATCTTGTCTCTCTCTCATTTATTACTTTCCAAAAGTTCGAAAACAAATTGTAATAATTGATATATCTCTGTTAAAAATTATAGCCCATGTGACAAATTGAAAATCACAAAGTTTTGACGCAACTTATATGAAAAGACACTGACAATGAGATTCAATTGATTCAACTTTCGCTATTATCACTCTTTAATTGAATTTACTCTACCAAATACACTTATATTCATATCAAAGAAAAAAGAAGATAAAATGGGACGAAGGCGTAATTGTCATCATCATTTAATTTTATATGCCATAGGTATAGGCCACCATGGCCGTCCCTAGAGCACTGAGATGGTAATAAGCAAAATCAAATGAGTTACGTCATCAATTATTAAATCCATCGTTAGAATCGTAATTTATTAACGATCAAGAGCGTTAAAGTCCACGCTTCGTTGATTGCGCAATGTAAAATTCATTCAGCTTCTCGCGAATCTGACCGAGATTGAAATGCAGGCTGCAAAGATGGAAGGATCAATGGATCCGTGGGAGTACACGTAGGCAGAGGCATCAGGTTGCAGGGCTTCTTCATATCCACCATCGATTTATATCTGACACGAATTGGCCACCGGATGCTGATTCATCGTTTTCTACTTTAATATCCGATAGCAGTTTGTACCGATAATAACGAAGGACAGCAATATCAAACGGTAATAAATGGGATCGATCTAGTTGGTACAAGCAATTCTATGATCATGATCTTACGTAACGATACCAACCCCAGATCTTCATCGAATACGCAACTTATTCCGATGTGACCCGTATATCCTGCAGTCTAGAGTCTTTGAATAGACGGTTTCTCGATTCAACTTCTGACTGACCCTTGTAAGCATCTTTGTTGACCATATAGCCACGCCGATTAATGTTACGTTCGACGTTGCTACTCTGGAAATTACGTAATATGTATTGAAACACTGGAGTTCTCTTTCTCTCTCGTTTGCTTCTGACACAGAATATTGCCTAATGAAGACATTAATAATATACCGAGTCTATAGGAAGCAGAATTAGTCGAAGGATGCTAATTGAACGGTTTATAAACGAGGCGGTATTGACCGCAAACTTTTTTTTATTAAATTAGACACGACAGAGTAACTGAAATTAACGAGCTTTAAAATCTCGCAAATTTATTTATCAGCGGTTTAATTAATCCAGAACCTACCAACTCCTCTATAATTCCGCCCTCAATGTATTTCAATTCAAGCACAGGAAGGTGCTAAGTATTCGTTCATGGTCAATTTAATAGCGAGGGAAAGATTTTCATAACCGTCAAGACGTGTTTTTTTTTTTTTAATTGGATCCTTCAACAAGAAATTGAATATATTTTCAGAAAAGCAATTTAATCCCATATTGGTTGACAATTTGATATAATAACATCTCGTATTTCTTTCGTACAAACAGAGGAAAAGCCTGCTGAACATGAGGTTCGGGTGGTCATAAAAAATGGCTATTTATCCAGATTCGACATCAGGTCAAGGTTCACGAATCTAGGGCATTCGTTCTCCCCTCTGTATCTCCGAGGCTTGATAATTCATACAGAAGTATCGACGCAAAACAAGTCGATAAGTTTGTTCGATTCGATTTTGCGCTGTTTGTAGCCACCGATACAGCATTTGGTAATTACTGGGTGAAATTGTTAGACGCGAATCGACATCGAAGGAGGCAATCAAATAAGGAGGTCAAGAGAATAGAGACGACAAAAAACCTCCCTTTGAGGATAATTTTTCGTGTACATTTTTAGCAGCTTGAAAGAAACTGCACGACCGTATCGACTTCCGGCTCCTTTCTTTCCGCTTCTATACATCTCCACAGCGGTGCAGGACTTTTAAGGAAGAGGCGGAGTACAGAAACAGATTCTATGCTAGTATTGGTAATTTTTCGTAACTAGGCTTATTGGTTGGCCATTCATTGAATTCTACGAAACTAGTTTTTGCACAGTGAACACAGAGAGTACGAAGACGTGTATTATCATGGAAAAAACTGCTTGAATAAGATAAGTGCGCGGACGTCACATGCCTCTACAACAATTGGTCTAAAATTGTACGTCTACTTCCATCTCCTACTGCCATCGTTCCGCTTTCCCGACATAGAATAAAATAGAATAGAATAGAATATAATAATATAAAATAGAATAGAATAGAATAGAAAAACGTTCATTATGCCGTAACGTAAAAGGTCGTAGGGCAAGAGAAATACATCGAAGTGATCAGAAATTACGAAGAAGGTACATAGATAACTTATACAGAAAGAAATCAAAGAAAATTAGACATAGGATAGTCGCGCGATGAGAGAAATTCTCACAGCTAAGGTACAACCGCCGAGAAATCCTATTATAATAGTTAAGAGGATGAAATTTCACGAAGATAACAAAAATTCTAACTATATAGTCATGCCATTGGAGATCGGTGAAAAATATGAATTTGAAAATCAGCTTGAGAGAAAGTCTCATAGCGCGAGTGATGACGGAGAAAATTGGGTGATTGTATGACTAATATAGATTGCTGAGTAGTGATTGACTCAAAGTCAATACCGGTCACGTATGTACACTGTACACAGGCCAGGAAAGTCGCATAACTAGGTACAATCATATTCAGATATAGCGATAGGACTCTGATTTTAGCACAGAAAAGGATCCCATTGGCGTCAAAAGAAATGGCGAACTACTTTGGTCAATTTGACACATTTGGGAAAATGTTCGTTATTTTCATTTGGATAATTTAACATTAGAACCAATCCATCCGATCCTATTGGTTTTTTTTCATTTCACTCCAAGAAATTTTTATGAGCTTCAAAATTGGTCTTGGTCATTTTTGGAGAGATACAGTGAAGAGAAATTAAAAATCATTCATTTCGCATTAACTCTGCGATAGCTACTGATATCTATGGAGTCACAAAATTTCATTAATCGAATCAGATATCCATTTTACCATTCAATCTAATTTCACTTTGTAAATTTGATTGATTGAATTTCTTTGACTCTGTAATAAAACTAGAAAAACGAGACGTCTGTAGTTTTTTTTTCGTTGATCTTCTGAATGAGAAAGCGGACCGAGTGTCGAGGGAATCGAGAATCTATCCAAGGCAAAGATAGCATAGTATCAGTGGCATGCATATAGACCTCGAAAACTGGGATCTTGAAAAGCAATCATAAAGAAAAGGGATCTCATCAATATCAGACCTACAATTTTCAAAACCTGCTAATTCTTCGGTGACATTAAAATTCAATCAATCTAATTCAGAATTATTACAACCCATCTAATCGTGAGTCGAAAGAGGAAACTAAAAATAATTATTATAATTGTTACAAGCTCTTGTAACACAATTTCTGCAGTGATAATTTTTCATTATCATTATCTTTTTTTTGTCCATAACTTTGAATCGTATTTTGCTGTCTACTATTATTTGATCATTCACAAAAATGAATAAAAAACGAAGCATTTCGCAGCTGAAGAGATATGGAGTAGACGTGAACAGCAAATCATTGCAGGGTTGTAGGGTAATAAAAACAATATAGTAGCTTGGAAAATTCCATGAGCCACGAACTATTGCGGATCGATATCTTTGGCGTGCGCGGCATGACCCGGGCGCGTTTATTTGCGAACTGCGAAGTTGGCACAGTTCCTTTACCTCACGGTAAGGTTCCCTTACCCCTTGACAAAAATGTCAGAAGTTTTCTCGAAAACCTCTCAAGCTTCCTCGAATTATTTTTCATTTATTTTTTGTCTTTTCTTTAATCTGAAAAAATCGGGGAAGAAAATATGGAGCACAAGGACTATTTTTAGAATGAACACCCTCGCCAGTCGGCTGATATAATCGAAACGATTTAACGAATCAATTTATGCGCTTCAATTACGCATGGCTCTTATGCTAACGTATGATATAATCATGATTCACGAACAGCCATCTATCACATTGCGTGTTTATTTCAGGCGTGAAGACCTGCCCATTAAAAGCTAATCCGCAAGTGTTTGATTAGGATTCATTTTCACGTGTAATCAAACACAGGATTCGCGATATGCAAACAGAATCAAAATTGATAATTTCCCTGGGGTGAACGAGTTAACGTGTCACTGTAATATGATGAAGCATACAAAAAAGTTGGCAATGTTCAAACTTGAGGACATGCAAAATAATGTCAAGTTTTCCTACATCGAAAATGTCTGATTTATTTCAAGCCTAAATCATCGAGTAAAAGACTGACTCATCGAAGTAATCAAATAGAGCGTATCTAAGCTGAAAGAAAATTGACCCCTCATCGATACATCTTCGAAATCGTCAAATTTCGTTTATACAACGCGAGTTATATGATTCACTCGATTTTCAGTAGTTGTCTTAGTTGTCTTTGATACACAAAGTAGCCGATTTTCTGCGAATGCGCAAGCGCGGTCTTCTAATGTTCCGCACTTTCCAGCCCTAGGAGTCAAATGTGGTCATTATTGCACTCCGCGCACGCGCATTCGCAGTCGATTATTCGGCGGTTGTACTTAACCTCAAAAAGCATGTCATATATTATACCCTTCGTTATACTTTTCGCCTTGCGTATTCGCAATATTCATCTTCGCCTACGACTCCTATTGCAAACTTAGGTCCGGCCAGAAAAGACCGAGTTCAGCTCCTCGTGGCACAGCATACTATTTTCGGGTTTAATATTCGCCGGATGTGGAATTCAGACAGGTGTTGTGGTATTCAACATTTCCGGAAGATCTCACTTTGATCTCGCTGGTTCCAGGGACTTCATAACCCGCCACATGGTTGGCGGAGGTGGGGGCGACGACGGGGGTGTAGGAGAAAGAGAGAGAGAAAGACGATAGAGAGATAGGGCAATGCGATCAATACCAGACACTCTGGCTGCCTAGCTCGAGAGAAATGGGGAAATTGAGTTGGTTAGGGGCTGAGGGTCGAGGGTTGGGGGTTTCACTGCCTCTTGATTATCACACCGCGTTCGTTAGGTATAGCTGTTTGATATTCAATTCAACGTACGTTACTTTCAACAAAGTAACCATGTCTAAACAATTTTACTCGTTTATGAGATGAATGGTTTCATAAAATTGAGAGGAATAACGAAAAGCGAGACAAGTACCTAGCTTCCTTTTTTCTGATCAATTAATATCATCTGTATACGCTAGAATAAATCAGACTTTGAATTTTAATGAGGACAATTTTTATTTCAAGTATTTGAAAACAAATGGTCATCGAACCACCTGTTGATTTTTTTTTTTGCAATCTTTGTACTGTAATTAGAGCAGAGACAACAGTCAGTCCTTGATTATACTTCGTGGATAGAAACAAAGAAAGAACGCCAATTCGTAATCGATAGATAATTGATTGCACAGCAAAATCAGTATTCATCAGATAGAAATAATTGAATATACATATTTTGGCAATAAATTTGCAGAATAAAAAGAAAAACGTAATGATAATTGGGGCGACCATGTCCTTTCCAATGTTTGAAACCGGTTTCACGCTCCGCTAGATCGAGTTATAGGGAGGGCTCCTGAGGCTAGAAGGACGACCTATTGCCGAGGTGGGGCTGCTATGATTCTATTTGAAATTCCAGAGGGTGGAAGGGTTTAAATAATTACACCAAATCGATGAAGCCTTTGGGCGAATTTCGTTAGCCCTAAATTCTACCTTTACTACTCTGTGAATAATAAAGATAAGAACAATACCTGATGACGTCATACCTTGATAGATGATAGCTGCAGAAAATTGGGAGGACTTGACCGCACCAATTCGTACTGGTTTACATTCTGTTGACCAGTTTCGAACGAGTTATAGATCGATAGGTAGTAACTTTGTTTGATGTTATTTTTCAGGGGCTTTTCTCATTCCTTTCTTCGTGATGCTGATCCTCGAAGGAGTTCCATTGTTTTTGATAGAACTGGGAATAGGGCAGCAAATGCGACAGGGATCGTTGGGAGTTTGGAACACGATACATCCTTGGCTCGGAGGTATAGGTATTGCCTCCTGCATCGTCACCTTCTTCGTAGCTCTTTACTACAACGTCATAATTGCCTGGTGTTTCTACTACCTCTTGAACTCCTTGCAGGTTCGTTATCATTTTCAGTCTTAACCCTCTCTCAAGGTCAATGAATTATTCGAACAATGCTTACACCCTTCTGGTTATTGAGACCTGGTTACCCACGAGATCACGGTCAAAGTCAGGCTTTAGAGAGCTGTTTGTAAAACAGAGTTTCAGAGATTAGCAACACGAGGAAACACCACAGTGAAGGATTTTCTAAACAATTGTAGACATTGATTGTTCTTCAACAAATTTGATATTATCCCACGTAAATTAAGGTTTGCACGTAAATTAATGGACATTGGAGTTTCACAACTGAACTTTGAACAACGTCGTAATCCAATCTATTTGTTTCAATTATCTTGGGAAACAGGCTGTGACCGTCAATTTTGGTGTAAGTAAAACAGGAAATTTACAACGAATGCATGAAATCGTGCACGAATTCATGAATTATTCATTTACCCTAATTATAACAATTGATGCATACATATGTCATCATTTTCAAGTTGTCGTTCTACCCACAAACTTTACCAACTAATTTTTGCAAATCTCATTCCAAATTGTTTTCGTCGTCCCTTATCGCGTGAGTGTTCGTTATAATTATTCCCTCAAAGTTGTTGCGAAACTTTCGTATCAGGCATAGAAAGTTTTCCTCCATTTGTTTTCGTGACTCAATTAATCATCGGCAATTATATAATGATCATGCGAATAACTGAAATCAAAACTTTATAATTATCTACCGTCCCAGAATGACAACTTGTCTTTTAGAAGGTACCGATCATATTCATCTAGGCATGACCTTTGCTCTCCATTGAATCAAAATTTCATTCACACACGAAAACAATTTCCAAGTATTTTCTCCTCCCAGGATCCACTACCCTGGGCGTCTTGTCCAATGGTGGACGGAAAACCCGTTGAAGAATGTGCTAAGAGTTCCGAAACCGCCTACTACTGGTACCGAACAACGCTGGACGCTGCACCTACGATCGAAGACGGCCAAGGATTGAAGTGGTGGATCGTTCTCTGCCTCCTGGTCAGCTGGGTGATCGTCTTCTTCATCGTCATGAAGGGGATTCAATCGTCGGGGAAGGTGAATACCTCTATTTATTTTATTGAAAAAAAAATTATAAATCGGTACCCAAAATGCAACGAATGCTTATCTTCCAGGTGGTCTACTTCACCTCGATGTTCCCTTATCTTGTACTGACGATCTTCTTCATCAGAGGAATAACGCTGAAGGGTGCGAGTGCAGGACTGGTTCACATGTACACTCCGAAGGTATGATCAGACAGCCATTCAGCGCCGGCTTTAAGGGGGGCCAGCTGGGCAATGGCCCAAGGCGCTGAATACATCTTATTATTTTTTTATCATCAATACAGTAGAGCGTCGATTATCCGAATCAATTGGGACCGGGTGCCTTTCGGATAATCGAAATTTCGGATAACCGAACAGCAATATTCCGTGGGCGAAAAAACGTCAATTCTTTCGAAATGATGAAATTTATATATGTATACATATATTTAACTACAATGAACATCAATAGGTTATTATCACAAGTACATTTTAGTGAGCTGAAAACATTTAATCATCGTATCATTCAATGATACAGAACAAAGTTAGATATGTATGCCTTTAAAAAATAATCAACATTCTTATATATTTGAGTTCTTACATCTGTTTATTTTTGAAAAAGTCGACAATTTGCCAATAAACCAAATCGCCATTCGGATAATTGACGTTTCGGATAAAGTAAATCGCCATTCGGATAATTGACGTTTCAGATAACTGACGTTCGGATAATCGACGCTCTACTGTATATACTTTTGAAAAATATGAATTACGTAGATTTATTGCCTCATTTATTGCCAGTCACTCTTTGAAAGCAACGAATTTTTTTATTCTCGCATTTGGCACTGTGAACGAGCTACAGTACCCACACAACAAAATGCCGTCCCTATAATATAGATATCCTTTTGCTATTTTTTCGGGATATGCTGGATATCCATAGAATGTCCAGAATAGTCCTATGGATGGCCATTGGATATACTATGGATCGCCAAATGTCCGCCGTTTGGACCGTCCTGAGGATGTTTTGATTCTATATCCATAGGACATTTTGAAACATCTTTCGGACCATTCAGGACAGTCCAAAATACGTTTGGGGACTTTGCAAGATTTTTGTGAGGATTTCTAAATATTTTCTGAAAATTGCAGCACGTGAAGGTTTTCGTTCGATCGGTCCTTCGTATATATACTCGCAGGACACGCATGATAAATCGATAATCAAATTGGATGATTGATCCCCACGATAGGTATTTGATCGATTCTGGATATGCCAAACATGGCAGGGATATTCCATGTACTGTTTGAATTCTTTCTTGGGTTTCGAAGGTCAGTAACAACACTCGTTGACGTTTCGGATCTGAAGAGGGCTCTCTTCAGAAAAAAACAATTTTTTGACTCAGTCAATCATGGTGAATATTATAAGGATAAAACGGAGAACAACAAATACATATTTACAAGTTACAACGTGATTATACGTCTCTATCTGGTTCCTTGGGAGGCATATCGGTAAGCGGTTGCTACCATAGGAACTCAGATAAAGAAGGATTGATAGCGAGAAAAAAGGCACGTGTACGGAAGCCGGAAGGAGCTTTTCCACTAACTCGGAATCGGCTCCGTACACGTGCCTTTTGTTCTCGCTATCAATCCTTCTTTATCTGAGTTCTTTACAGCAATCTCTTACCGATATGCCTCCCATGGAAGGAGATGAAGACGTATAATCACGTTATAACTTATAAATATTTTCTGTTTTCAGTTTTCTCCTTTATCTCTTTACATTAACCATGACTGATTACTAAATCAAAAAAATTGTTAAGACTTATGTCTTTCTGAAGAGGGCGCTCTTCGGGGTCGAAACATCAACGAGAGTTGTTACTGACCTTTCAAACCCAAGGGAGAATTCAATATTGCAATAATATTATTGCAATAATATTGTCATTTGCCGGCGCCGCAGCCATTCATCATGGCAGGATACAGAAAATCTACTTATTTACTCAATTTTCAAGAGATTTGTGCTTTTCCACAGGTGGAAATGCTGCTGAAGCCAACAGTGTGGTTAGATGCAGCTACGCAAGTTTTCTACAGCTTTGGGCTCGCCTTCGGCTCCTTGATTGCATTCGGCAGCTACAACACTCCGGATAACAATTGTGTACGGGATGTAATTCTCGTTAGTGTGTGCAACGCGTTCACTGCCATTTACGCCAGTGTCGTTATATTCGCGATCCTTGGCTTCAAGGCGATGAGTAACGTCGATAAGTGCATCGCAGGGTGAGTTATTGCCACATTTTGACAACTAATCCACTTGTGAATATGAATTTTGTAAACAATTTCTCATCTCACGTCCATTTTATTTACCCTCTTAATTTATCGTTGAACTTGACCTTCGCGAAACTCAATTACTGTTCAAACAACCGTTAATCAAATACTCGCTTCTCGTCAGTTGTTCTATTACCTATATGTCTTTTAGTTTTCTATGAGGTGTCTGATGTGATATGTTTCAGCAATAAGGAGTTACTCCTATTGAACAATCTTATATCAGAAAATTCAACGGAGGAGCAGTACGATGACATCGTGATGAACTTGAATTCGACCTTGAATTTAACTCTGAAGACCTGCAGCCTCAGCAAGGAGCTCGACGGGGTAAGTGATGAGCTAGATTAGCTCAAAATTCCTCTCTGAAAGAAGTGAGACGAAAGCAATATGACCGGCTGGCTCTGTTATACAAATTTATTTAACTGACGATCATCAGGCTGCCGAAGGAACTGGCCTGGCGTTTATAGTTTTCACTCAAGCAATAGTGGAGCTACCGGGTGCGCCATTTTGGTCCTGCATCTTTTTCTTAATGCTGTTAGCGTTGGGACTGGGATCGCAAATTGGAATATTAGAAGGGATGCTGTGCGTGATCTTTGACATTGATCTCCTTAAGAGGGTCAAGAAACAGTACATCACCGGTAAGTGATTGGTAAGCTCAAACTCCCCGAAGCTTCACCGACTCTGAATCTTCGAACTCAATCTGCTCACATCGTGACCCTGAAAACCCTTCCGTTGGTTACAGCTGTCGTATGCATCGTCTGCTTCCTCGTCGGTCTCATATTCACCACAGGAGCCGGGGAGTATTGGCTAAAGATGTTCGACAGCTTTGCTGGCACCATTGGACTGGTGGTTGTCGGTCTCATGGAAATGATCGCAGTCATCTACGTCTACGGACATGAAAAGTAATTGAATGTCAAATTTAGAGTCGACCTTGCAACGTCTACAAATTTCACTAAAACTCTCACTAAATCTTCAAAGGTTCACAAAAGACATCGAAGAGATGACGGGATATCGTCCAGGCTGGTACTGGCAGTTG
Source organism: Euura saliciscinereae (assembly GCA_018420115.1). NCBI lineage: Eukaryota > Metazoa > Arthropoda > Insecta > Hymenoptera > Tenthredinidae > Euura > Euura saliciscinereae. The sequence continues at coordinate 23,739 of JAFFZH010011027.1, read as the reverse complement.
ACATGGAGGTTCCTCGCGCCTCTTATCATGGTTGGGATCCTGGTCTCAAGCATCGTCTGCATGTTCATCCAGAATCCAACATACTCTGCTTGGAACGCGAAAGAGGCAAGTTTTCATTCTTTTAAGTTTAATCATTCTTATGCCGTCAATTTTGTTTCCTTCTTCAGGGAGCCGTCGTTCCGACAGAATATCCAAGTTGGGTGTTAGCAATTGCTGTGATAATCGTGATCGCCGGTGTGATACCAATGCCGATGGTATTCATACTCCGAAGATTCCAGTGCGTTAAACTAGACGTCGACATTCATCAAGGCAGCATAAGACGCATAGACACGACTGTATCCACAAAGGAGATGATGGGAGATGTCGACGTAAGTCTTACTCAACTATCAATTCTCAAATTCACTCAATCGATGAGTCAGTCAAATCTCTCATTCCAGGTTTATTTCTATATAATTATTTTTGGAGACCTGAAGAATCGAAATTTATTCAGTCAATTAGTGTTTTCGGGTTCGCTGAGCGAAGTAATAATCTCAAAAATTAAAAAAGGAAATAACGGTGACCGTATTATAAGTAGGTAACGTGCAGCGTCCGCATCACGAGTTAAGATCTGTGATCAATGATTGTTCGATGTCGGTGAATTTTTACGTTCCTGAAGCTTACTTCAGAGTTTAGCAGTAAAAAGTAGAATTTCTCGTGGTGCGACGACTGTGGTACTTCGTATTGTATCATGTGCAGTTATAGTTATAGGAAACTCTCTTCTGTCCGTGGTAACGTTGATGACGAACCCTAGCTATCTACGTATGTGAGTTTGTTCGTACAGGAAAAACTGAGAATGCTTATTAGACGCCATTGACATATGTTTTCCTACTCGCATATCGACTCGAGTTGATTTATCAGGATATTTTCACCACAGATAGGAAAAACACTGCTTCAATTATTTCAACCACACAACGCGATAATAAATTTGATATCAGTTGTGAAGTTGAAATGATTCGATGGTAAATTACTGACCGAGCAATTCACGAATTCAACATTTTACCGTTTAATTAAACAGGAATGATTGTGGACATCAACGTAAACGTCACGTCACAGCCCACGTTTGGCGTATGTACTTTACTAGCTGGAGGCGAATTTCTAGTCTGTTATTACTGCACGTTAATGCGACCGAAATTGCTTGGCTGAGGCATTATTGTCTGTGCATTGCGATTAATTGACTTTTAGCAATAATGATTAGCATTATTACGTCTGAAGCTTTAGAGCGCATGAATTTATTAGGATACCGGATCAAAATCAGTTACCATTTTCAGGGGCTGAAGATGAATTAGGCAATTAATTAAAGCGCAAGCAACTAGAATTCTGTGCATGAGAATAATTTCTGATATCTGCTGTTAATTAGAATTAGAAATGAAGAAGGTTAGAAAGATAATGTTAGTTTACAGTGATCGAAGACTGTTGGAAAAATTGTACCGCAAAAAAGGAAAAATCGTGTCATTTTTACCAACAGATTTTAATTCACAGATCTATCAAACTTGTGACATTTTTATTTATGGTTTCAATCAGTTCTTCAAGATTAACGTGATTCTTTATCCCCGGATAGCTGGACGAGTATCACGACAGGCTGGAGGATTTCCCCGAGGAAGAAGAGGAGGAAGACGACGATAGCGACGACGACAACAACAGTGCTCCATCATCGGCTAAAATAGCAGCGAGTCATATGAAAGGCAAAGCATTCAAAATGGAAGTGATGGACTTTTGAATCGGCTTACTTACATATATTAGTATACGTATACATAGACGTGACCTTGACTCGGAGAAAATGAACCAGGGTTAAAAAGCTTTTACAGTAACAGCGCGAAGCCAGGTCTGAATTATAATATCACTTTTAGGAAACGATTTGACGTATTTTTGATTCTTCTAAATTCTCTTACGATTATTCGCAGAGTATATCAACCCCAGATATAATTACCTAGAGTATAATTACTTAGAGATAAAAATTAAACCATTAGATAACTTTAAGGTTTTTTTTTCTACGTTTCATCGTGTCGATCACTCGACTCGAAACGTCGGGCTGTGCTTTTTTTTACAAGTGATAAATTCTCTGCTATATACAGATAAGATAAATGACTCAATCCAAAGACGTAAATGACGTTTACTCGAGGGTATTACGATATTACAAAGTAAATTTGAATCATATACCTATAGCACTCGCAGATAACACCAGTCGATTAGTTGTTTGGGGGGCAGCCCCACCCCCCCTTCGCCCCCTTGCTTCAAAAGTCTTATCACTCTTCCGAATCACCCGTGGGTAATAAAATAGTCAGTTCATCACGGTGTCGAGATAGGTACAGAGTTTGAAAAAAAGCCGACTCGTTTGATTACAGAATTGTAAATTGAATCGGTATTGTGTAATTGCTAAATGTTCAGTGATTATCAAATAGTGAGAAAAGTTTGTTGATTCTGATTCTACTGGTGTTACAGGGTGCTTAGAATGAGGTAGAAAAAACAAAAAAATAGTGTGGAGTCACATCTTCTTAGTCATCAATGAGTTGGGTGAAAAAATAAATAAAAATGGTAGATTGGTGAATTAGTAAAATTGTGCATACCTATAATTGCGCAGTTTTACTGATCGTCATTCATTTCACATATTGGCTTGTGATCTCTCTAAAGCAATACCTACACGTATAGTAATAGTCTTCAGGTTCTATATTAGCGCTAAATTCATTCATTGAAGTATATGAAAAAAAAAAGAAAATTGATGACGCGTTTTCGTTTAGGCTAGTAGTTTGCGATATGCGTAATTAGCTATAATGAATAAGCTATTATACAATTACACATAGTCACATTGTTACTTGGCTGGTCCAGTCATACATAATATGAATATGTAAATTTATTATTATAGAGAGAATAATTGGCATAATCTATTTTCATTGGATTTTCATTAAGTTGGAAGGATTGAGCATGATGGAGAAAAAGTAAAATTATGTTTATTGCTGAACGCTGAGCGAGGCAATCATTATCCAGAGAGAAATTGATATTGCATATTTTTTTTACTTCTATATCTAAGTAAGCGTGCCACTTTATCGCGTTACTTGATCGTTGATGATTATTTTCGACGATCAGGACTAAATTTCACGAGTATAGATAAATAGCTCGAATGTCTGGTGATTTTAATTCTGGCGATGGCGTTTGAAAATCAAATTTTATGAAGAAGAGTAAAATTTCCTTCATTTCGAAAAAGTGAAAATCGTAATGATTTCAAGTCAGAATAAAGAAATTAATGATAAGTGTTTGCTAAGGGCCCGTAACGCGAAACTAATCAAGATATGAGTTTGAAACTGGCTGGAACGAAGGATGATATACGAAGAGAAACGAATATATCACTTGCCAATTATGACTTGATTGTCACATGTAATCATAATAAAATAAACAATTCACGAGGGAGTCGTATGTACATATTAAATTATCAGAGAGTTTCCTGAGTTCTCTTTGCATCGCATTATGAAATCCTGAATCTAATATTGCAGAACAGAAAAAAGGCGTATAAAGTCAAGAAATTTGATCAAAGTATCGATAGAGAAGAAAAATATTACAGTTGCATATCGTTAGCTTCAAATCGATTGTAGTTGTATTAATTTCGAAAAATGGCACATCGTGATAAATTTATAATAATTACTATCAATTCGACATCAGATTCGATCTCTCACCCACGGCTACATAGATTATATACAATAAGGGCCCTATAGTATTTTACAACAAACCTTTGATTGCCTGACCCGATTTCGGTTGACAAAATTGAAAGTTAAAGGTTACTGTTGTAATTTAGTTCATAGTTAAGAATAAACAGGTTAATATAGAGCATATTGTATACAAGAATATAAAGTATTTAAATAAAAGCTTATTTATTGCCGTAAAGTATTGGATTATTCAGTCTAGGGAACAAAAATCATATCGACTGAGGAATGCAGATAGAGCTAGTATTAAATAAACAAATAACAATGTTAAAAAAAATAATAATAAACAAAAACCTGTACCCAACATGCAGCCCTGACGATTAGTTTAGTCAATTAAGTGGTCACGGGGATCTGAGAGTCATTGCGACCACCAGAGTTAGTCTCTTAGAGTAATAGAGGTCCTTCCTTGAGCTAAAGAAATAAAAGATTCATTTCAATATTGATTCCATCAGATTTATTTTAGTATTAATTTATCTAGGTTAGGGGGAGGTATCATGCATCCACCAGTTGGCACTCATTGAGGAAATAAACTTTTCTCACGCGGGGTCGCAAAATGTCACTTTTCATACCTCTTGAGCGGGCACAAAACAGATCTTTTTGGCCCTCGGACAGAAAAGTCCTTTGCGCCCGCTAGGAGCGGGCGAAAGAGACTATTTTCATGCCCCGGGCGCAAAGTGCCGTTTTGTGCCCGCTCACTCGGTCTGAAAAGATGCATTTTTGCAGACCACGTGTTGAGAAAAAAATCGTGTGCATCACGGGCACAAGGCTATTTTGGCGAGTGTACTATAGTGCGTCTTCGATATGAAGAACGATTCGTACTAAACACGGGCAATTCGGGTGCACGTAATTATTTTCTAACGCTTCGTATAACAATCTCATTCATAGCATGTGTAATATGAATAATTGTTATCCAATTGAATTTATTTTCATGACAAAATGAAAATATAATCAATTTCATCGTTCCTTCACCGTTAAAAAAATTATTTCAAGGTACGTGGTAAATCGATGGTTGGTCAGGAGAATAGCGGGAGTTTGGGAATATTGGGTCAGAACTCGTAATTACCGGCAAATAGGTTCATTCGAATCAACCTTTGCCCCCTTTGTTCCATTCAGTACCTACTAATTAAATCATCGTAGGAGCCGAAGTTTCCGTCAGCGCATGAGAACCGTTGCGGGCGGGACGTTTATAAGGATGGCCAAAAATAATCGATTTTTGATTAGATCGATTATTTTTTCCCGATTAATCGAAGATAATCGATTATTTTTGAAACTCGATTAATCACAATCGTTTTATTGCTGTTTTATCCTATTTTATTTCAAGTGGATAGTAAAAATGCTTTTCCCGAAACTTTTTATGATATTAAAAGTGAATCACTTTGTGCTAAGCTATGAATTATTAGAAATCTTTTTTATCGCCAAAATACCAAGTCTTGAATCTGAATTTTTCGGAACTTTGGTTTTCAAACACACCCTTTCAAAAAATGCACGATTATCGATTAATCTATTATTTTTTGCCGACTAAATCGAGTCGCGATCGATTATTTTTTTTTTGTAATCGATTAATCGATTGATCGATTATTTTCAGCCGAGTGGTCATCCTTAGGACGTTAGAAAAAGCGCGGGATTTTTTTCTGCATAGCGCAAGAGCAATTAATGACGATCATGGTTTTTAGATATTTTCGCAGGTGACACAAGAACTAGAAAATCTAAAAAAATGAAGGCACCATAACGTTAATCCTCACTGTGATCCGTGTTCACCGTAGGGCACGATCACTCCGAATAAGCTAATATTAAACGAGTTCATTACTATCACTTGCGATTTAACCACTTATCGATATTTCTGAAATTCTCAATTGGATAGCACTCGTACTGATAGAAAATTTTGTTTTTATTGAGAAAGACTCTCTCAGGGCTTCGATAAGGTACCTAGATCAATTAACACCTGCTCTCGTGGTTTTTGTGCAATGAGCTAACGAATTACCTCAAGGAAAGGAGTTTTCTACCTGACCTAATAACGAGAGGACTCAGTGTCGAAAATACGGCTTTGGTGCTTCCCTTTCTCGAAAGTCCGGTCGTTACTACTAACCGCACTCTTCACTGAGGACTAAACCATTTTTTTTTTTTTTTTTTAACAGGAGAATTCAGGATCGGAGCAATTTATTGAGGAGTGAATGTTGAGTAGGTGTGAATGATAAGCAGTTAGACAGATTTATGTTGATAGCGAAGATGATGCGCAAGCAAAAGAACAGAAAATTGTGTATAAAATTTACGTTTGGTGAAATAAATTGGAATTTGATAATAGCAAAGTAGAAAGAAAGGTTAGCAACTGTGTATGTGATCAAGTTTAAATTAAATTTTTCCACAAATAGGAAGGCTGTCGCCTTAAATTGAATTTTCCAAAAATTTTCTAAGTCAGAAAATGAATTTAAATTCGTAATTCATGGAGAGCTCCCATGAATTACGTACCAATGAGACCCAGAGACCGGACCGAAGTCAAGACTCGAAAAATCGGCACGACTGATACGGAGATCGAGCCGGACCGAAGTGACTCTGACAGTGCGCTGATTTACCATTACGGCTCGGTTTTCGGACTACTTCCCGGTACGCGTAGTCACAATTCTGCAAATTTTAGGAGAGGGGACTGACCCACGAACTCCTCAGTTTCTCTCTATGGCGCGCATTTATACTATTTACGGATTTTCTGTTCTCTTCTATCCGTGTTAATCTGCATTTATTTGTAAGTGTCACATGTATGGTCTGGTTGGGTTGTATGTACAAAAGGTATCCTTAATTCTAATATAACATGCTGTTTGAGTTTACGTGTATGTGTTCAAACAAAATTGCGTGTGTGTAACTTTTGTTGCCAGAGTGGCGATGTTTCGATGTGTCTGTTTGTCTTCTAACGATTGTGTGTGTGTGTGAGGTTTTGATCCTAAGTTCTGAATACTGATAATTGAATTCTCTGATTGTAAATTTGAACGTAATATATTGAGAAGTGAGTTGTTGAATACGTTACAGCACTGTGCTTTGCTTAGAGGTTGATTTATAGGATGGCTAATTCGATTCGTCCTCAGGAGCGAAATCCTGACCAGCCGAAGCGAAGGTCCGCACGAAAGTGGATTCGGCCAGTCATGCAACCGATACCTACACATATATACAACGGGCCTAACTTCGTGTACAGGAAAGATATCGCGTCAAGCCACGATATTGATAAAAGGTATAGGCGATAGGCCCTCGGTTCAGTCAGGGAACGGTCTCGCCGGCGAGACCACTTCCAAAATTTACTCTCCCACAAAATATTCAATCATAAGTAAACCCACGAAGATGGAAAATTCTAAATGAACCAGAAATGGAATTGGATTACGTGTGATTACATTTTTGATATTCGAATATATCTGTGCGAAAGGTGCTATTGGAATGACACATTCGCAAGGATTATCTAATGACTGGTAACGATTCGGAATTATCCACCGTATTCCTCACGAGGATATGAACTCCTTCCTCATTTTTTCTTTCATCTTCAGAAGTATAATTCTGTTAGGGAAGAGACTATAGGGCTGAACCCACGTTTCAGAAGACACAGTCGTGACTCATTTTGAACCGATACGTAGCTGCCCATCCCAAGTAGGGCTGACCACGCCTGATTTGTTCATTTAATTATCAGAAATTATTAGACATAATTCATGAATTGAATTGACGTGATTTGAACGTGATTGAATAACCGAATACAGCTGTGCCGTATGTAAACAGTTTGTGCATAAAATTCGTACTTTGTGCAATGCAATATTTTCGCTTCTTCAGATAAGGTATCAACTAGGATAAAGGCAACGAGCATCGCGAAAAATAAAGCAAGGAGAAGCGCAATCTTACAGTTTTGTCAACGCATGGGCGTTTCTTGGACGACACTTGACATCACCTACAACAAATAAGGACTCAAGTTTCGAAATAAATTGACCGTTGAAACCGTCAGTCATGGGAAAATCGTCGTTGAATGACCTGGAGACGTTCGGAGATTCCGAAGGAGTCGCGGAATCGAGACTAGCCCCGCTAACCTCTGCTGATCCAGAGAAAGACGTTCCGGTGCATAAGAACGTGAGAAAGTCTGAAAATCCCAACGAATTCATTGTGAAATACAGAGGAAAAACGTACGACGTTCAGGATCTTCTGAGAAAACATCCGGGAGGAAGTAAAATTCTCAACAGCTACAAAGGCCTGAGTATCGATGATGCAATGGTCGCAAACACGCATTCCGTTGCGGCTTTTCATCTCTTCGAGGAATTTGTTCAAGAAAATCAAGACGCGTATCAAGATATTGAAGTAAGCGATTTTCGATTAATAATCACCATTATTATTATAATCAGGTAAAGGTCACACACACATAAAAGAAGAACACTGAGATCAAAGTGAAGACAATTAAACAATTTTGATAAGAAATGAAGAATAGTTGTTGCGTCTGCATCTTGACCGAAAATGTCGAAATTCGACAATCCCGTTAGTGTCAGGAGTAGATATAGGAACCACCTGTTATCTCATTCCTTTTTTCTGAATAGTACAGATCCACCCGCCCGTATGCGGTGATGTAATTGTGCATACACATCGAGGTACTCAATGCTGACGACACGTCACGCTAGGCTTATGTGCCTAGAAGGTTATCTGTGATAAGCTATTGCAGATATAAATTTTGAAAAATCTTTACGAGACATATTACTCGATCCCCATATTCTATTTCAATGGACAAGTGCAATGTTTCAAAAATGTTATAATGTTCTCAAATTCAGACTCTCTTGAAAACTTGACCAAGTGTTTGGTCAAGGAAATGAAATAATTCCGAATCTATAGACACGTGGTTAGATGACGCGTTGAAATTGACGTATCATTTCCGAGATTGATGGATCTATGATTCCATATCGTGGATATGAGTCAGCTCAACGAATCTTGGACACTATATCTGACAGAAAAACATTTGTGGCTGCATGTCAACATGTTTTATTATTTTTAGAGATTAGTGGATTGGAATGCCCCACTTCTATTACAAGTTGGCTCTCTAGGGGATCGTTACTGGGAGTGGGTGAACCTTCCGGTAAACAGGCCCATCCGTCTCTTTGCATCGGACACGATGGAATTTCTCACAGTTACCCCGTGGTACGCGGTGCCCATTGTCTGGATACCGATTTATTTTCTCTTCCTGTACCGTGGCTTCTCGATAGACCTCACGGGACACACTGGTATGTTTACAACTAATCGAAGACACAGAAATTAAGATATTCTGTTACGATATCCATAGAAGATGTTTTGACGAAAATTATCGATCATGATGTTAATCACCATTGTAAATAGACATTGTTCTGTGATAATTCGATTTACTAGTATTGAAAAAAAGTGGGTCACGATTATGCGAAATCAATTGCAGATATTTTTGTGGATGGGATGCCAGTTTGTGAATCTGATGTGTTTTGAATTTTCAGTTTTCTCAGTACCGCACATCATTATTTCCTTGGGTTGGGGCTTCCTTTTGTGGACTCTGCTGGAATACGTTCTACACCGGAAGCTGTTTCACATGAAACCTCCGGCGAATTCGAAGACTCTCATAGCGTTACATTTTCTTCTCCACGGTCTCCATCACAAAGTGAGTTATCAAACGCTTTCGGCAGACTTATTACGAGATTTCATATCACTACAAAATTGATAAGAGTCAGTAGTGAACTGACATTTTTACTCTCGTGTTGCCTTCAGGCACCATTTGATGGTCAGAGACTCGTCTTCCCTCCGATCCCTGGGGTGTGTGTAGCAGCTCTGATTTACTCTGTCTACAGTTTGATACTTCCGATTATAATGATCAATTTTGTGGCAGCCGGTACTGCATTGGGTATGTGTATTATTTTCTCCTCTTGTATATAAAATAATTCCTCAATATTCATTTGTCATTAACATTTCAGGCTACCTGTGCTACGATATGACCCACTATTATTTACATTATGGTGCTCCGAAGGCGGAAACGTACATGTACGTGATGAAGAGATATCACAACTATCACCATTTTTCACATCACGAAGAAGGTAATTTCAAACTTTTCATACATTCTTTTTCTCTTTGCAAAGATCGCCAGCAACTGATTGAAACATCGATATACTTTCATGAGACATTTTCCTGGACCCGAATTTGATATTTTTAAAGGGTGAAATTCAGTATTTGTCCAGTAAGTCGTGATCAAAGTTATTAGAAATGGAAAAACTCGGTTATAGGTCAGCCCACGTGAAATGTACACACATTACGGATAACCGTAAGCCGTTTTTACCTTGTGCATGGCTTATCTGATAAATTGAAACGTTAGTTGCGTGTTGAACACTTAAAATATTATACTTATTAGTTAGGTGGAAACTCAGGTCCGAGCGGTTTTAAGACAATTTTTCAAAAGATAATACCGCGAGGTTATTGCCCCACTCAAGAGGCATACACGTGATGTCTCGATCGTGATCTAGTATATCTGCGGATTATATGCCTTGATTAATCAATTGCAGGATTCGGGATAAGCAGCAGACTGTGGGATTACGTGTTTGGAACGATGATAGCGTTGCGAAATTTGAAAAAAGCAATCGAATGGTGATCAATGATTGGGTAAAAAAATCAAAGTCTTACTACAAGGCGGGTAATAAATTTGTACATATTGGTACTTTATTATTAATAGTCAATAAACAATTATTAATAGTGATATACATATATTTTTTATTTTTTATAAATATAAAGTGTGTATAGAAGGCGAAATACCAATATTTGGATATCTATCTCATGGATTAAGGGAGAAAAAAAAATCGTACATCGTAAAAACCAACCAGACATTGTATTCCATTGATTTGATATAATTTTATGAAATTTTTAAGTACACATTAAGGAACAAATAATTTAAAAGCTTATATATAATATCATATAAATATACTTACACATATATATACTTTATTTTTGTTTCTCTACGATCTACGTCAATAGATGAAACCTGTTATGATAGAGAGAGATTACTTTTGAACAAATTAAATAATTAAGTACTCAAGAATGTTGTATGCATAATCATGATAAGAAGTGAAACGAACGACGAACTGAAACAAACGCCTTTTCATTATCCTCCCAAAGATTTTAGGTATATTTTCCTGTTCTGATTATTTACGGTACGAACAACCGGAAGAAACGACCAATCGCTTATCTCAGATAACGATATCGCGTCGACACGTTTTCTCCCAACTAATTAATTGGGTTCGCGCCGTTTGGTAGAACCTTATGTTCAGCATGAACAAAAAATCCAAGGTACTTTCATATGAGATTTATAAGATTCATTAAATGCTAAAGTTTCGAGACTCGTGATAAAAAAAATCTGTAAATCACATAACGAATACGGAATGACTGTTATCTAATAATATCCAATAGATCCATCAAGTCGTTATTCCTTAAGCTCGAAGATCGATGTTAGTTTTTCAATTTAAAACTATTCTTTAGCTCATTCGAGCAAACGAGGGAGCAGAAATTGACCGAAAGAGACTCAGGGCGCCTCCGCCTTGACTGTTTTTCGTCCCATACTGAGCTGAGGAAAAGTGCTTTTGTTAGGAGGCGGATTGAGCTTGGACGACAAATGTATAAAAGCGTCGTAAAGACTCGGTCTTTCGAGCACGTTGACTTCGTAGTGTCTCAATTTCTCCCTGGTGCACCAGTTTGCCGCTTTGCTTGCCGTGTTCTCTAAATTATTTATCTCAACATCTGGCCTAGTCCTGTTACCGACCACGATAACCGTGATCTCTTTCTTATCTTTATGTTTATCTATATCTTTTTTCAGGGGCAATAAAACATCGAGCGATTCTGGCTTCGCCGTGTCGTACACGAGCACGTATCCGTCCGCAAAGCCAAGATAGTGTCTCGCCAGCTGGGGACTGTTTGCATTTGTCTGTAACGGCTCTAGCCCAGCTGTATCATAAAACCTCACTTTCTCCTTGGTTCCTCTGTCCGTCTCTATGTTCGCCACGTAAATGTCTTCGATCGTCGGATGAATTTCCTGCACAGAAAAGTATTTCGAGAATTGCGTCTTTCTCTTGTCGTATTCTGCTTCGTTATCCAGGTATCATTTTTTTTCCTCTCACCGTACTCAGATTCACGTTTCCGTAAATAAGTTGTTCCAACAACGCGGTTTTTCCGACTCCCTTCATCCCACAGACGACGACGCGCGTCGTTTTACCCATTTTTTGTATCTTCTTCTAGTTTTCTATGAGCCGTAAATGAGAATATTTTCACAGATGTCATTCATAAACTCATTGTACAAAAATTGTTACTCACCTCGGTTATTTATTCGTTGTTAACTCGGCGTTGCTGTGACGAAAAACCGCATATTGGCTAAACTGAGTAAATATTGTCGAACAAATTTTCCTACGGTTCAAAACAATCGACTTTATTCATTTTCACTGTCTTAACCTATTTTCTAACCTCTCTACTACGTCATTCACATTTTTGACGACACTCAATGAACGTAGTTGCGGAAGGTCGTTGAGTAGTAAAACGCGCGTCTCTGATTGGCCGAGAGAATCGCGGCTCGCTTCGCTCGGCCAATCGGGGCTCAGCGTGCGAGTCACTCGCGTCGATCGTCGATTGTCTCTTGCGTCACGTTCATTGAATATTCCGCTTACTCGTCGTGCTGCCACGTCGAGTTTTGAGTAACCTGAAAATGTTTAAAGAGTCGCATCTGACACTTGACAGCAAACAGCTGACGACATGAGCGAAGAAGTTTTGACTAATGAGGAGCTCCGGGAGTTCACTAAAGATGATAAATACTCGATTCTACTTCCGACGTACAACGAGAGGGATAACCTACCCATTATCGTGTGGCTCATCGTCAAGTACATGAACGAAAGGTGAAAATCAACTCTTGACATAACCTCAAAATAAAAAAAAGCCGCTTGCGGTCTTATAATCGATTAGAAAAATTTTCTAGCTACATTTCTTAGCCAAAGTGTTCAAATTCTTATTTTTTAAGACACATTTCTCACGTTTTTTGATACCCAAAAAATTCTGCAGTCAAAGTGCCTACGAGATAATAATCATCGACGACGGATCGCCAGACGGTACGTTAGACGTGGCTAAAGAATTGCAGAAGATATACGGAGAGGATAAGATCCTTTTGAGACCGAGAGCGAAGAAGCTTGGACTAGGAACTGCGTACATACACGGAATAACTCACGCCAGTGGAAATTTTATCGTTATTATGGACGCCGATCTTTCGCACCACGTAATAAGACAGCGCCTCAATTTTGCTTCCATTAATTTCGATCAGAATTGATCCATGATCTTCGAAAAGAGAAACTGAAAACTGAATCTAATTTTTTTCTACAGCCTAAATTCATTCCAAAGATGATAGAGCTTCAGCGGTATCTGGACCTCGATATCGTCAGCGGAACTCGATACGTCGGAGATGGAGGAGTTTACGGATGGGATTTTAGGAGAAAACTCGTCAGCAGAGGAGCTAATTTTCTCACGCAGCTATTGCTCAGACCTGGAGCAAGCGATTTGACCGGAAGTTTTAGGTATCGGTTGAATTTGGCACCAAGATTCTCTTCTCTAACCGATTATGGCTCAATCAATCGATATTTTACTGATTATTATATAGAAGGGAAAAAATGTGATGGGAATATTGATAATTTTGTTTTGGAGTCAATCGACATTGTTGAGGGATAAATTCAGATAAGTTCAGTAAGATTAACGTTGATAATTTTGTTACAGACTCTACAAAAAAGAAGTTTTGGAGAAGCTGATAAAATCCTGCGTTTCCAAGGGCTACGTTTTTCAGATGGAGATGATAATTAGAGCGAGACAATTCGGATATACGATAGGTGAAGTGCCTATTTCGTTTGTGGACAGGGTTTACGGAGAGTCGAAACTAGGCGGGTCTGAAATATTCCAATTTGTGAAAGCGATGTTGTACCTTTTTGCGACAACGTAATCAAAGTCTCATGATTCCTGTGGAATGAAACGGAAGAATATTGCATATATACCGCATAATAATAATAATTCATAAATAATAATGAAAGAGAGTTGTAAAAATGAAATTATAACAATGCTAAAAGAAAAGGAAACGAGTCAACGAATGTATATTCTTTTGTTCAACTTTATTGTACATTATGGTATTAAGTAGTTGTATCTTCCCCCATATCTCTTCTCTTCGTTTTTTTTTTCATTTCTTGTCAGAATGGCTTGATATTGAATGACAACAACCATTGGATTTGGTGTATGTATATTATAGTAACATTTAAGAAAAAAAATTCCATTTTAACGATGTTTTATAATGTTAATTCTATGGCGACGTGATTAGCGACGTTTTTCATTGTTTCAAAAATATATATTCTTTCATATGCGTGTATCTTAATGTTATGTATATGTATATGTACCTATTCATATTTCAGTTTCTTTATTTTGTTTTATTTTCTTTATTCTCTTCATTCTTTACGCTTTTTTTTTAGTCTAGTATCTACTAAGAGACCAATATAATTAAATATGTATTAAGACAATTATTTTCAGGTTTACACACTTGATTTTTCTCTCTTTTTTTCTCATGTGTTACTTTTCTCTTCTCAACACCAAAAATGCATTTATAAATATAAAAATCAATTAATTAAACGTATAATAATAATCAATTTGATGAATGATATTATTGCTGCTGGATCATTTTTGTTGCCTCACACGAATTTTCTTACTCCTCAATTTTTTTGTCTTTATAATTTTCTTCTTTCAGTTTACTCTTACATTCTCGTTAATACTATTATCCATTATATTATAAGTATTAATTATTAATTAGTAATTCAATAGTAGTTTTGTTTATTAAAACATCTGTGGACCCAATTTTACTTTTTATTTTTCCCAATAAAGTCAGGAATACTGGTGAGAAACTTAACTGTACAAAGGATTGTATTTTTGCACTATGGCACGGATAGTGTTGAAGATCTTCTCATTTTATTTATAAACTTTTCTTTCATTTCATTTCTTATTGATTTTTCGATTTAATTTATTTTCTTCTCTTATGTATAATAATAATAATAAAAATCAAAATAATAATAATAATAGTAATAAAAAAGGAAAAAAAACTGTCACGTTCGCTCCTCATAATCATTGATAAATCTTTTTGTCACACTTTCATTCACCTTATTTTAAAAACCAACAATTATTATTCTCCTTAATTATTATTTTTTGTTCTTCATTATTTAAACTCCTTGAGATCCATTAATTGAAGCGAGATCAGACCCTTCGACCTTCTGATCATTTGTACCATTAGTTTCCGCAGTTCCTTTAGTCGAGGTGTGAAGACTCTTCACCTCCGAGTCTGCGGTTTCCGCTGTGCCATTTTCCCATTTACCATTAGCCTCGGCGCCTTTGCCATTGACCAATGTTTCAGAGTGCTTTTTGGTCTCATCCGCAGAATCGACATCAACGTCAACTTTCATCTGTTGATTCTCGTAATTGGTCAAGGATTCCATTCCGGAACCATAAACCGGATTGTTTCGTTCGCTTACGGTGCTGCAGTCGCTCGTACTACTCGAAGTGCTCACGTTCATCACATTTTTCTCAAAAATACCGTTCAGACTAGGATCTGAAAAACTGCTCTGTAGAGAACTTGCCGGCGTACTCACGCCGTCAGACTTTGGTACAAATGTCGTCCACTCGTTGCTGTGGGCATCCAAGTATTCGATGGAATTTAAGAAATTTTTACCGGAGAATCCACCCACGGCGTACAGTCTGTAAATGCAGAAAAAAATCGGTGTTGATACCGGTAATCGCGATTTTGAAACAAAAATTAGGTACCTGTCTCCGACAACAGCCACGGCGACGTTAGCCCTAGGCGTAGCCATGTTGGGTCCCGGGATCCAAACTTGTTCTTCGGGGTCATAAATCTCGGTGGTGGTGAGACTGTGGGTGCCAGAAGACCCGCCCACGGCGTATAGTCGGCCGCGGAAAACAGCCAGGCCGCAACCGCGTCGTGCTGATATGAGAGAAGGCCCTACAGACCACGTGTTTTCTTCCGGGTTGTAAATCTCGATGGAGTTCAAACAGTTCCACGCGTCGCAGCCTCCTACCGCATAGACGCGGTCTTGATACGCGCAAACACCTGCTTGATACCTGCCGGTCCTCAGTGGCTCGATGCTGGACCATTTTCCACTCTCTGGATCAAACACGTCGCACTGCTTGATACCAGCCTGCAATTTATGGACAGGATTAGGTTTCGTCAACTTTATACGGATCAAAGATGAAGAAATGAAGTTTGGGTCCCTGCTCACCTGACCGTTCCATCCACCGATGCAATATATCTTGCTTCCCAGAGCGCAGACTCCTGAGTTTGATCTTGCCAAGGGAAGATTGGCAACGGCCGACCATTTCCATCCAGCCTCGGGATTGAGGACCTCGACGGTTGCGAGTTCTGTGGATCCGTTTGATCCACCGATAGCATAGACTCTGCCATTAACGACGGCAATTCCGAATCTTCCTCTGGCCTCCCTCATTCCGGACAATACTTGCCAGGTATTGGATTCCGGTAAATACTGATCGACCGTTTTTAGGCATTCCACTCTGTCGTAGCCACCGCAGACTAGCAGCGTATCGTTCAAATTTGCGCATCCAACGGCGCACTTGCCTGCCTTCATGGTTGGAAGAGCGCAGTATAGTTCCGGCTCGTTCGTGGAACAGTTATGCGAAGCTACGATCTCTGGTGTTGAAAGCGGAGATGGAGAGCTTGGGGTATTGAGCCGTAGCTGAACCGACAATGTAGTCAATTTTCCATCCAGAGTTACGATAGCCAGGAATGCGTGCTCTGGAAATATAACAAATACGTTTCAACACAGTCTGGGGTAAAGTGAGCGAGTATTTGGACTTTGCTATAAGCTATATCGATAGAAATTACGGGCTTACCATTCAGGAAGCAGTTGCTTTGAATGATTCCCTGATTACACAGATTTTATAGATAAAATATCAATGAATCATCAAAAAAATGTTCATCTAGTTACGCTATTCTATTTCTATAGTTAACGGTTCGTTTCTCTATCGATTATTCCTCACCGCCAACTTTACTCGCTCCGATGAGATTCCAGTCTGGTTCCAATTCGGACTCTATGCGTTCTCCTATGTCCCTCGAGTAGATCAGCACTCTGGGCTTGGCCGGCTGTAGCGGACCCTTCCTCCGGCCCTTGGACTGTGCATGTGACTTGAGGGAGAGCTTCTTGTAGTCCTGAACAATGTCCGTATCGCTAACGTCGCCCGAAGGTAGATCGGTGCAATCTTGAAGACTGTTGTCCAGGGCGAGATACAGGAGGTAAGTTTTTTGCGTGAGGTGATCCGTCGTCAAGCTGGTAGAGTCCGTGAGGGATCGTTTCACCCAATCCAGTACCAAGTGGCAAAGACTGGTTCCGTTGACTAAAGACATTTCTTGAGTAGTTTGATGCAGTACTTCGATCTTCACGCAGGGCAAAGAGAGGAGAGTCTTACTGCTGCAGACGGCTTGGAACTGAAAATAGTAGGAAATTGTTAAATGTGAAGGAGTCCCACGAGACTGACAGATTTAATACTTTGACGTCTACTCACGTGGTCTCTTATGTAAGCGTCGACTTGTTTAGCAAAATTTTCATTCTGCGTTATCCCCGGTAGCGCGCGTACTTCGAGACAGGAACCTGGTGTCAAGGAATGCAAAAGATGGGCGGCGCATTGAGCGGAGACTCGTTCCATTTTCAAATGCCATGCCGCCAAGTATACCGATTTTACTTGCGAGGGTAATATCTCGAGTCTGAAAATTTTATATGGAATAATACTTAGTCAGACGAGGTTTCCCAGGTAATCCTTCAAAGTTGAAAATATCGATAAATACCGGATCGTTGTACAGGGTGGAAAAAAAATATTTACACAAAAATTGCTATCCAAGATGACAAATGGTTAGAAAGAAAGAAACCAACTGAGTTATATACTCACCAATATTTTCCAAAACAACGAATCTATTGATTAGGTAATTAAAGAACATGAAAAATGCCGTGTGCGTAAGGGGATTAACGAAAAGAGAAGTGGTATCCTCACCTAGACGTGTAGGCGTAGTCGACAAGCTTCTGTAGAGCGATCTTATCGAATCCTCCATTCAGCTTGTAAGTAACTCTCGGTTCCTTGTTACCCTGATTATCGGCACTGAATAATTCGAACAGATGCGGAGACGCCGCCGCGAGCACAGCTCTGTGTCCGTGAACTTCGGTACTGCCGACCTGCAGAGGGCAATACACGGCCCTAGTGTGTCACCCAACCACAAATGGTAATGCCAAAACCAAGCCAAAAACACAGTCGCGTTAACTCCAACGGGCTCACGTATATTAACAAGTTCAAGTTAAAGTTTATTACAAAGCGTTCTCAAATACCTAGTTGGCGGCAGAACTGCGTCCGATTTGCCCGAGGGCTCTTTGCAGAGCCTAACGAGTTACTTAATCCACTTTTCTTTAGTGAATTCAAAAGAATAAAGTCAAAACACAACGAAAAAAGGAAAAAAAAAATATGAAGAAAGAAAATGAAACGTAATTCCTTTCATGTAACTCAAAGAGAAGAAAAAAAATATATATTCTTTGACTGATTTCAAACTCAATCAACATATTCCCACTCAAGAGTTGATCACAGGTTCAAAAGATCAAAGCCTTGTAGAGATGAATGATTAAACCTGAGATCAAGAGGAGAGGCAATATAGTTGGAGACGTACGTCAGCCAGACTGTGCCAGGGTTTGGCGAATGATTTTAAGCCCGATAGAATAATATAATATGTAACTTTGAATGATGGCACGAAACATAATTCTGGTGTGTGGTGGTCGAGAGCGGTTTTGGTTCAATTGATCGAACACTTACATGCAAGACAACGTCGCAAAAGTGTCTATTTTTTCTCATCATATTCAACGAGGCAAGCGTCAGCTGTGGATGACGCTCGTCCTGAAGTTCGAGCACGGAGTCATTCATAGTCTCCGAATCGCCGTTTACCAGTACTGAGGAAACCATGTTGTCTTTTTTTGTGGAATTTGATTCCGCTTCTGTCCTAGAAGAGTATGACTTCGATTCCTGATCTTTGCTCTCCTGCCGCAAAATCTCCTCTGAAAAATAAAACACATTCATTACCGATCAGAAATCTAAAAATATTATTCAATCACAATTATGTTTACTCAATGTCTATAATGTGATGACGACGATACGATATTCAACGAACGAGATGACTCAGATCACAGCTTATCGATGGAAAACAATATCATTGACCACTCATGTGAATGTGTATCAGACAAAGTGTCTATACGAGTTCAATAACTTGACGAATCTGAAATTCTGATTGCAAATATATGAATGACTTTTGGTTTCTTTTCAGCAAAGATTTATGTGAATCAAGTATTGAGTTGAATTTTACATCGTACCAAAGGCAAGGCCAGCAGTCGACTCGTTATCAGTCGAGTGATTACTCGCTATTCGATGAAGTACATATATAAAACATATTCGTTTGTCCTCACGTGACTGAACTTTGTCATGCTTTTGGACATGGAACCTTAACCCAGATAAATGCGGTGGTATCAACCAACTGTGACGAACAATGATTCTAGAACAATATTTCATGTGATAGTTATAATGAGCATGAAAATTGGCGGTAATTATGCCTTGTAGAATGTACAAGCATGTAAAATAACTTCCTGCTGACTGAACCATATTTTGCGCTCGTAGTTCTGCTGACTCTTTATGGCTTATACGAAGGTCACTAAGTTGTAGATAGTACAATGCAGCACTTATACATAATCCTCGAACTTCTGTATTATAATTTCAACCACTATTTCGCGTTACTGTATGATTGCGATACAACTCGTAAATTAGGTTTCTGTTTCTGTTTTTTCTTATCATATCAGACGGATGTTTTGTTCGTATAATAATTATAGTACACTTAGTTCTGTTCAGAAACAAACGATTTCCAGTCGTTCAATTACTGACGTCAATGAAACAAAGCTTCCATGTCGTATATCAATTTTTTGATGGCGGTAATTTATGATTCGATGCGTATTTTATAATTATTGTTTCTAATACCTTAATTATCAGTATAGAAGGAAACAAGACCCAGGATTTTTTTATTGTGTGAATTTCGCAATTATTGATTATGTCACGTAATTTTCGGTCAAGGAAAGAGCTAAAAAGTACTGCGAAATGAACTGGGTCGTTCAGTCTGTGCTAAATGATCGTACACACACACACATATAGCTATCAAACTGATCGACCTTAATCGCGGTGATTTGTCGTTATCATTAATTACATTTTTCTTCTTTCTCTTAATCCGTGTGATTAAAATTCAAGTTACGTTAGGTACTTCATGACGCTGCGGATCAAAGCAGATGATGGTAGTAAATTTTATCGCTTTATTACATAACACAATTTCAAAACAATAATATAAAAGATTGTAAATTTGAATTGCACACATTATTTTCGTTTCGCAAGATTGATTTACCTTTTATTAGGTTGATTCGATCTAAAATCCTGATAATCTGTCGAGAATTCAATGCAGTATAGGTCGATGAACTCGTTAGAAGAAGAAAAAAGGTAATCCCGTAAATGAATATGAAATGTTGTAAAAGTGATAATTTCCTTGTATACTTGATGAACCGTATATTATGTGAGTTGGCAACCGGATCATTTGCGCAAAAATGATTATTATTTTTATATGCTACTTGGTACTATATGAATGTCGAACGCGAACGGCACAACTGTTTGTTCTCGAGTAACGCGCAAGACTCTTTGTACTTTGGGTTTATAATATAAGTACCTAGACGTATAATAATAAGAGAAGCCCGCGGACGGGGAGGAGGGGGGAAATTGCCGAAAACGACCGGTCGCAAATCATGAACGAAAAGATTTATATAAATGTCACATGATGGATTACGTAATCTCTCGGTAATGATTCCAAACTGTAACTACATACATTAAATGAAAAAGATGAGTTGATGAAAGAAATCTGCGTTACAATATAGCTGTTACGTTTCTTTGACAAGTGGTAAAACAAAGAGATAATATATACACACGTACAAGTGTGTTAATTGACCTGTACACAATGCTGCGATGACGATATTATTATTATTATTATGCGAGGGATTTGGAAACAGCTTAACGGGGTATCAATTTTTATCAATTTCATACGTTCGGCTGTATCGTATTCAGTGCGATTGACGAAATTAAAAAATTGAAAAATAAAAAAGATACGGTATGATATCAACGTTCTATTCATAAAGTTTCAAAATCATCGTAAACGATGATTAACTCCACACATTCAGAATTATTATTGCACGGTATAAATATACTGGTATTTGAATAATCTCAAAGAACATCTGCGCGCGTTGTTTCGATGAAACGTTGATATCTCATCAGCTTCGAAATATCTAATCACTAATCCTCCGGTCACGAATAATAAATGAATTATTATTATTATGAATATTTTTGTTTTTCAATCGCGATACAAATGAATACATTCAACTATGCGGTGTACAATAAAAATCTATTCCGATTATTCGTCAATGATAGACGTATGAAACGTCCGAAGCTACAGCTGTTCAATATTTTATTTAGCAGAGCAGCGATAATTCCGTCACCTAGTATCGTATGAATTCAAGTAATTATCTATTTCATAGAATAATATAGGTAGGCGAGTATTCGAATAGGTTGGTCATGGTCACGGCCGTTCGCGTTGGTTTTTTGTTCATTTTTCTTCGAATAAAAACTAACGCACGTAGTAGGTATGTAGTAATGATAGCATATTAATATTCCGAAAATAATCGTAGGTGTAGATTTAAATATAAGACGTACATATGTTCAATGTCAGTTTAATATCATACACCTGATATATGGTTTTTTTTTTTTTTGAGGCGAGGAAACTTACGCGTAGCTGTGTGTATATAACACGTCACACGTCAGATAGCGAATACCACACGTGTAGCGAAAGCATCGAAGCCTGATACTGTCTACAGTCTACTGGTGTGGAATTGTCGGAAGGTCAATCTGCAGACGCGGTAGATAATTAAGGATTTTAGGATCGCACATTGTCTCCGGTATGAGGAATGTGTATCGATCGATATTCTACCTAGTATGTATTGTTTGTCGTCACGGTTGACGAGAACGTCAGACAATAAAAATTGCGACGTAAATGTAATTTACACTCGGTTAACTACCGCGTATCTCAATGTCAACGGAAGGTGAAGGGGAATGGCTTCTCTTGACCGCGACAACGCCGCGAACGTTATCAGTCCATCCATCCATCCGTTTCATCTGTAGTTTGTGAAAAGTATTGTTCAATGATATTCAAGGAAATAAATGCCGACCGTAGATTTACGTAACCTGCAGAGTTTGTTGTAAAGAGAGGCGAGCAAAATAGCGCAAAAATCAACAAACTGCTAGCCAAAATCAATTTTCAGCGATTCGTCATTCGCTGCACCTGTTTGCACGGTCGAAGCGAACCAAGTGATGGACAAGGGCGACTCTCAAAGCCGGTCAGGTCAAGACGTAAAAAGCTGAAGCGGCGCCCGATTGATAAAAAGCGACGAAGCTGAAGCTAGCAGCCATAGCCAGCAGCCAAAAATTTCCAGGTTCGCCATTTTCACTCCGAAAAATCTGAAAAAATTCTGTGACATGGGCGTCAATGTTCGTGAGGTGTGGATTTTTTTTCAGATTTTTCGGAGCAAAGGTGGCGCAGAAATCGCGAAAAAACGAAAATCACGTTTTGTCAGGTTCCAGGCGTAATAGTGAAGATACGAGGTTGAAATTTGGGGGAATCTAGTTTTTTACGAAGCGCTTCAATTTGGTGCATAGTGAGTCCAAAACGGTTTAGTGGTACAGTTCATATGGGACCCCAGTCCTCTACATGATACTTCACAAAATAAAAAATCTATGGCCCCTCATCGTCTCATTTTAATCGAATTCAGCACTTTTGGCTGCTATCTTCAGCTTCAATAAAAAGTGGACTACAATACTGCATCTGTTGCATAATATTTTCCAATTTTTAATTCTTGCAAATACTTTGCGTTCATGGATTTGTTTGTCTCGTGGTTCAGTCGAGCATTGAAGATATTTGGTTATTTCCAGTATTTTCTGGACTGTGATTACAGAGACATGATCGTACCTGCTTGATTCGAGCTTTTTTCCTCCTCCATCATTTATATTCAAGGTCACGTAGTACAGACTAGTACAATTGCGGTGGTTATAAACATTATGATAACGAGGGTTGATCAGGCGATCAAGAGTACAATCTCTGTCTGGTATACACAAGAGAGTGGAAAAATAATAGAAACCATTCATCTGCACGCCAACGTTCAACGGATAAAAAGCTCTGACAATTTGCGAATCGTGTTTCGTGATCGTCATATTCCACGATTTTATTTCTGTTTCGATTGACAAAATCGAATATCAAACGATCATCTTGAATAAATGAGAAAATCGCGGATACAAGGAAATTGTCCACGTGGTTAATTTGTTCCTAGAATCGTTCCTCGACGTCTTTCAGGATGTGAATTGGCGTGTAAGAATACGTATTCCGTTACTCATAGACTCTGTAATATTCCACTGACAGATTTTTTTTCCTTGGATCGAATCATCTGGCCAGTTGTTGTCCGAGACGTCTCGCGTAAATTTTACGACGATCCGTAAACCCACACAGAGAATTCAAATTAGTTTAGAGATTTTGACGCGGCCTTCGATAACGACGTAGTACCTACATAAAATGAATACTGGACTCTGGCCAATATAAAGATGAGTCTCGTGACCATGTGGTCTATGGAAATTGCACCTAGACGTTGTTAGAGACGAATTTAAAAAGAAAAACATGGTAGCCACTGGTCAGAAAAAACCGGGAAGTCAGGAAATCCAAAGAATGGTCAGGAAAAAAGTCGGGGAATTTTATGATTCAGAAAATTGAATTGAACATTGAAAAATAATAATTCGGTAATGAAAAGTCAGGATCGTTTTTTTTTTT
>JAFFZH010011025.1:0-11318 GCA_018420115.1 Euura saliciscinereae | reverse complement strand
ATATATATGTCACATAAAAAAATCGAATAGATAATAAATATATTAAAAATATAATTATCATATACACGAAGCATTAGAGTTGGTGTCGGAATCGCAAGAAATTTCGAATATATTTTACATATATACAAAGTGTAAATAAATTATACATGACTTTTAATCGACATTTAATTAGGTTCAAATATATGTTTTATATATTTCACAAAATATATATACTTCCGTATGATAGTAACATATATTGTGATGTACCTCGTATTATATATATGAAATATATGTGCTATATGCTGCAAAAATATAAGCAGGAGATATAAGCATTCAAATATATAATGTATATATTTTGCATGCATTTCCCAACGCATATCGACCATATATGTGTCACATATAAAACGCGAATAGATAATAAATATATTAAAAATATAATCATTATATATACGAAGCATTAGGGTTGGTGTCGGAATCGCGAGAAATATCAAATATATTTTACATATATGAAAAATGTAAATATATTATAAATTACTTATAAAGGACATATATTTAGGTTGAAATATATTTTTCATATACTTCACAAAATATATATACTTCCGTACGGGCTCACACGTTCTTAATTCGAGGTACGCGTGGACTGGGTGGTCCGCTTCAATCCGGATATTCGATAACGGGACGAACTGAGAATACAATTTTTTTGATTTCATTATCATCATTCGTTATTAAAGACACAATTACCATGTTTACGTGCATCGAGTTACGTGTCATTAGCTACTAATTTTCGTAACTTACACTATTTGAAACAACGTAAACGGGTCAAAATCAAGTATCAGCTCGTATTAGCTCCTACATTTATTAAATAGATCACGTAAACGCATTTCATGAAAATCAAGCAACACGTAAACGGCTATGACAAGTAGTAAAGGTTGTGCACGTAAACGTGGTATATATCAAAATCGAATATCTCAAAACAAACTGCTGAATCATCGGTACGATGATGGTGACAAATATTTATACCGCGATATCACACAAGTTTACAGATTGTAACTCGTTTTTCAATTGTCCTTCAAATTTTTGGTAATCTCGTTAGGTAACTGCCATTTTACCATTCATAATAGACAAATGATTGAGAATGAGGAAACCAACGGCAACGGAAAGAAAATTGACCTAATTTTGCAATATTTCTTGTAGGAAAATTCAATTCGTCAATCTAAATTCATCCTTTCCACGGGAGTTTTCCATTAAACTCTATATGTACCAGCGTTGTTACAGCAGCCAAAGGCATAGAGGCACGTGACTCGTCGCATGTGCCTTATTTCCGTGGGTCGTCCAAGTTCTGCACGTTATATTATATCAGCATTGAAAATGCTTTTATTTTTCCAATTAGATAATTTCTCTTACAAAGATCCGTTGCTTCGACACTTTTGTTAAAAAGTCTCAAATTCTGTAGGCAGATATAACGTGTAAAAATTGTATGTAACATATTTTTCAAAAGTTATGAAACACCAGATGTATGAATTTATTCTGCCTCATGCATTTTTTCCGTTCGTCAGCAGTTCATAAACCTGATCGATTCAATGGTTCGAAATAAATTTGAAATCGATATACGCGTAATGATTGCCGATTCTCTCCTTCGTCTTTTCTCGCCACGTGTTTCAACACGGAAGTAAAATTGTGAAGTTTTTTTTTGTTGTACCAAATCTTGAAATAATTCAGAGCAGAATGTTACAATTTTGTTAATTTTGCCGGGAAATTATCTATTTTCAAATACCATCCCCTCTTGTTATCGATGATAAAACTCACGTGCAGAACGGCGCGCGCCACGGGGGACACGGACACGTGACTGTGGTCGGGAATTTTGCGACGGAATTGAAATGGGAGGCGCAAGCCCGCGCAACATGACTACTTGGCTGTGACTGACGCTCTACGGGTCATTCAAGTTTGAGCAGCATCTCGAAGCAGTTCGTACCAGTTGTTCTTATCGCGATAACACGGTGCATCGTATTAATCTGTGAAACTATACACAATTCATTTTTCACAAGCTACTTCAAACTTGGGATTATCATTGAAATTCAAAGAACCGCTGCCACAGTTAAACACTACAGTGTCGTTCTCCACGTTTAATTAAGAGAAACGAGGAAATTTTTCAAATCAACACTTGACGCGTAAAGCCTAAAGCATATTGGACAGTAAATCGTTAAAAATGGTGACAAACAGTATTGGAAACGGAAGGGACATCAGTGATTATTACGTTATCGACGACAGTGTGGATAACATATTGAACATGCAGTTTTATGCATCATCGACACCGCCCGATATTTCCCAATCGTCTTCGAGAAAGAGACGTTGTATCAGTAAAGAGGTGATTTGAATTACGGTTCGTGAGATTGTACTCATGACTTTATAGCCGGTTCGATAATATTCCAATCTTGTATGCTAGAAAAGCTCGCGAACGGAACTAGACCGTGAAAGCTCGAAACCCACATAGCAGTTGATCGATTTTTCTATTGACAATAAATAAGAAATCCCATGTTACCGAATCGCTGAACAAGTTTCTCAAAGTTTCTTTTCTGTTATTGATTATTTTTTAGCAAGATCCAATGTCTCACAGGATCATAGAGAAACGCAGAAGGGACAGGATGAACAACTGTCTAGCCGATCTGAGCCGACTGATACCCGCCGAATACCTTAAGAAGGGAAGAGGCAGAGTCGAGAAGACAGAGATAATAGAAATGGCCATAAGACACATGAAGCATCTTCAGGGTGTCAGACAAGGTAAAGCCTCCGGTTCTCAATAATATCGAACATCGATGCTGTTTTAGCTACTCGAATGAATTTTAAAAAGAATAACGACGATGTACTAAAATTTTGTCTTCTTTACACAGATGTCAGACATCCGGTAGTAACACCTGTTCATTCCCATACCGACGACAGCGTGGACAGTGTATCGCATTCGGCGAGTCATTCGTCATCGGCTGCAGAACACTATAGACTTGGTTTTCAGGAGTGTCTCAGCGAGACTATGCATTTTTTGGTCGACGTTGAGGGATTTTTCGCCAGAGATTCCCTCTGCGTTCAGCTGATAAGCCACTTGCAGCAACACTGTGACAAGATCCTCGCAGCAAGTAAGTTTATACGCAGACAAAGTTTCAAGTGTATTCGAGATATATAAGAAATTATTAGAAACCTGTTAAGCATTGAGAAGAAAATTAACATTCATAGTCAAATTGGGGTCAGAAGTGTGAGAAAAAAGTGAAAAAAGTTCTCATTTAATGGTAAAATCGATTCCCAGACAGCGAAGAACTCAAAGTCGTCGTATGGGCGTCAAATGTCCCACTTTTTGACGTCTTTAGTGTGTGATGATCGTGGGAGAATTTTGACTCATCGGTTATCTTGCGTTGTTCAACAGGTGACAGACTGGGTTTTCCGCACCCGGAGATGCCGTCGTCGAACGGTTTGGCCAATTCCGGCTTCTCTCACACGACAGTTCCGTCCACGTGTCCGGTCAACAGCAACTCCGACCGCGGTTCTAGTTCGGGGGTCAGTTCTTTGGGGGATCCTGAACGTCCTCGACCGATAATACCACCGCCAACGATGGTCAGCGACGATAGTAACCACAGCACGCATTCGCACAGTACACCGACCGTGTCGAGACCGACGAATTATAAATTCAAGAGTTCTATAAAGCAAAGATTTTCGGCGGAAAGAGTCAAGTCGCACACTCAAACTGTGACGGAAAAACCGCACGGTGTGCCGATATTCGCTCTCCATGACGCGGGGGCTTTTTATATACCGTTGACGGTCGAGGCGGAGCTGCTTAGACCTCATCTTACTTTCACTCCCGACACTGGACCCGATATGGTTCTCCATCCGGTCACTATCTCGGTGAACTTCAACCACTCAGCTCCTCCCGCGTGGTCGCATCATAGTCCTACGCATCAGTGAATTCGAGGATTATTCACTCGTCCTTAAAATATTATTATTTTCTACAACGAAGTAGAGGCGATCGATCTTTACTCTACGTATTCTTGAACGAAGAAACAAGAAAAATAATACAGAAGAAAATAATTTTCCACTGATATCAATAATTGAGTCTGACTGGGACGATTTTTTTTCTTTTTTCTTCTTAGGTTCTATCAATTAAAAAAAAAAAAAAAATGTGTATTTCAATTTTAATTTTAGTTTTTAATAGAATATTGAATTTTCTTTTGTTTCTTTTTATTGATTGAATAATTTAATATTAAGTATCGATCATGGACCAAGTCTGTAAATATATTAAAGGTGGAGTGTGAAATATGGTCGATGCATAGAGAGAAAGAGGTGCTCGGATTACCTAAAGCTCGCGTTATTGATCCGGTTACTATTATTTCTAGCCAACCTATATCGAATTAGTCTGATTATATTTTGAATAAAAAGTGATGATTTTTTTTAACGCTATTATTAAACGTGGCCAGGGATGATTGAGGATCTAATAACGGAGAATCGGGTATTCGAGAGTTGAACCCTCGGCTGGCCTCAGGAACGAAAGACTGACCGAGACCTGCATTACATTGTTATCTTATATCAAATCGTTGTGTTAATCATTATATTGTACATAAATATATAACATGTTTAGTTGTACATAAAGTTAAGAGAAAAAAAAAACTTGAAAAAAAATAATAATTGTGTTAATAAATTATATTTACCATACAATCGCTTTTCGGTCTCGTAATATTTTTTTAATTACCTTCTTCGATGTAAAAATTCAAAATTCGATAAACTGAAATTTTTCAAACTCATTCTATGCAGAGGAACAAAAGTTCGCTGTTTTTTTTTTTAAATTGTTATTAAAGTTTTCTAATCATCATAAAATCGGATAAAAAAATAGAAACTTGAGGAAATACTGAATCCAAAATAGGATCAAATTAATTGTTTGAAGAACTAATTTCACCCCCAATTTCAATATGTAATATAATAAGCTATAATAATTTGAAAATATGCCATCTGCATCAAATCTTATAGGTCTTTCAAAATCATTAATCAAACTTACAAAATAATTATTCAATATTTTACAATGAACTTGAAATAATTTGATACTACAGTAAAGAGACGAGGTTATTTGATTTCAATTTTTTTTTTATTATTGCATAAACTCAATATTGTGGTCTAAGAATTGTGACGATTTGGATTTTTAAGGGGCAGGGGGGGGGGGGGGGCAGTGCCTAGCACTGGGGGTTAACAGGAGATACTCTACATAATTAATGTCAATTTTTTTTCTTCCATATAGAATTAATAAATCTTAAATTAGATTATAGATATAAATAGATTGACCAATCGGTTATTAAAAATATGGTTGGTTTTGATCCAATATAGGTTCTCATTATAACGATAGATATAAATATAATAATATATATTTTAAATAATAAAATAAATTGCACTGTAGCTGCAACAAAGTCTTCAAACAATTCAGCCTTAAAAATTCTTCGGAATTTTTATGTATTTTAATATTAAAAAGTGCAGTATAGTATGCACTAAATACAATATTCAATTTTTCAGTACAAAAAAAGAAAACTGAACAATTTTTTTTTGTCGTGTAATAAATATAATTTATAGAAAAAATGTAAAAATCAACACATTCCAAGTGTTTTATACGTAATTTTTTTTTGTTTTTTTTTTTGGTTTTTGTTATCTTACTTAAAAAACCTAACTACATAGTTCGAAAACTGAGTAATATTCATACTTCGTGTAAAGTTTCAGTACATAAGAAAGTTTACAGTTTTTTTTTTTGTTTTTTTTTTGTTTCGTTATAGAAACCCTAGCATATGTGGGGGGTGCGGGGAGCATGGGTGAACTGAATGTGAAGGTTCGGGTAAATACGTGGATTCAATACTACTGGGTAATTCAACGGGGGTAAGTATAAGCACATTATTTTACCACATTTTGTATTATTAGTCGAGTAAGAATCGCATGGGGCGGCTGCCATTAAAAATTCAACCCTGCAGTCATATCGCCTTGAGAATATAAAAATCGGACACCAACCGATCAACTGCGAGCTTCCGAGTGAGTTTGATGGTTACTTTTTCTTCTGGGCCTTCTCCGCGGCCTTTGTTACCTTCCCCTGGGTGTCCTTGAAGTTGACGCTCTGCATGAGAAGCAAAAAATTTCAGTCACCAACAAATCACAAAAAACAAAAAAACAAAATTATTCAATCATCTGACCTTGATCACCCCGACGGCGACGGTCTGACGCATGTCGCGTACAGCGAATCGTCCCAGTGGCGGAAATTCCTGAAAAGCCTCCACGCACATCGGCTTGCTCGGCTGGAGCATGACGATGGCTGCATCCCCGCTCTTGATGCTCTTAGGATTCTCCTCGGTAGTTTTTCCCGTACGGCGATCGCATTTCTCCTTAATCTCGGCGAACTTGCAAGCTATATGAGCGGTATGGCAGTCGAGCACCGGAGTGTACCCGTTGCTGATCTGTCCCGGATGGTTCAGGACGATCACCTGAGCCGTGAAGTCCGCCGCCCCCCTGGGCGGCGAGTTCTTCGAGTCCCCGGCAACGTATCCGCGGCGGAGTTCCTTCACGGATATGTTCTTCACGTTGAATCCGACGTTGTCACCGGGAAGGGCTTCGGTGAGGGCCTCGTGGTGCATCTCGACCGACTTGACCTCGGTCGTAAGCGCAGCTGGCGCGAAGGTCACCAGCATCCCCGGCTTCAGGATCCCGGTCTCGACCCGGCCAACCGGTACGGTTCCGATACCACCGATTTTGTAAACGTCCTGGAGCGGAAGTCGCAGGGCCTTGTCCGTCGGCCGCGACGGCGGCAGGATCGCGTCCAGGGCCTCGATCAGGCACTTGCCTTCGGCGTTACCCTCCTTGCGCTCCACCTTCCACCCCTTGTACCAGGGCATCTTCGGGGACGGTTCGAGCATGTTGTCTCCATGCCAGCCGGAGATCGGCACGAAGGGTACCGAGGCCGGATGGTAGCCGATCTTCTTGATGTAGGAGGACACCTCCTTCTTGATCTCCTCGAACCGGCATTCGGAGTAGGGCGGCTCGGTCGAGTCCATCTTGTTCACGCCGACGATCAGCTGCTTCACTCCTAGAGTGAAGGCGAGGAGCGCGTGTTCGCGGGTCTGCCCGTTCTTCGATATCCCTGCTTCGAACTCGCCGGTTCCCGCGGCGACTATGAGGACCGCGCAGTCGGCTTGGCTGGTCCCGGTTATCATGTTCTTTATGAAGTCTCTGTGACCCGGGGCGTCGATTATAGTCACGTAGTACCGGGCCGTTTCGAACTTCCACAGAGCGATGTCGATCGTGATGCCTCGCTCACGCTCGGCCTTCAGCTTGTCCAGGACCCAGGCGTACTTGAAGGATCCTTTCCCCATCTCTTGAGCCTCCTTCTCGAACTTCTCGATCGTCCGCTTGTCGATGCCACCGCATTTGTAGATCAGGTGACCGGTCGTGGTCGATTTTCCAGAATCTACGTGCCCGATCACCACGATGTTTATGTGGATCTTTTCCTTGCCCATCTTGTGGCGTGGAATTTGATTATCTGGAATTCGAATCATTCAAATCGTTCAACTAATCGATTGGATTATCAAGTCATGGCAAATTACGGAAAAAAATCGACATTGGAATTCCCTAGAGTTTGGTCAAGTGGTTGCAACAATCTTCAGAATTTTTGTGACCACCGGTTAGCCGCTAAGAGTAAAGCCGGTCTTTCCTTGAGCTAAAGAAATGATTTTAATCAACTATCCCATTCCCAATGAAAATTCCGGATGACAAAATCGATTCATTTTTATCACTAAACCCCCAAAGTCTTTTAAGAACCTCATGCCGTGGGTACAAATTCTGCGACGTGTCTCAATGTCAGCCGGCTAGGCGTGTAACCCGAAAGAAAGAACCGGGATATTATTCAAATTTTCGAAAATATGTATGATTGTAAATAATTGAGGTGATGTAATTCTGTGGGAGGTGATACCGGTTATGATGTAATGTGAACACGTTTGTCGTTATGCAGTTTGCTAATTTTTGTGTCAGAGACAACCCCAGAAATCAATATGTCTCGGGTTG
The DNA here is from genome assembly GCA_018420115.1 of Euura saliciscinereae. Taxonomy (NCBI): domain Eukaryota; kingdom Metazoa; phylum Arthropoda; class Insecta; order Hymenoptera; family Tenthredinidae; genus Euura; species Euura saliciscinereae. Next base: position 3,278 of record JAFFZH010011025.1, on the reverse strand, counting down.
ATCGGGGTCTGCCGGCACCCTCCGCGCACGGCGAGCCAATTTTATTCTGATATTTGGCACAATATACGGTGTAATTTGGACGTACGAAGTGTTGATAATGTCGGTTACTTACCGGAGGTACGATTCCCGTTTGGAAATTGATAAAACGGTGATTATTTAAGTCGTTTTATTCACGAATAACTGGAGACGTTGAAATCCTCGCAAATATCATCTGCCATTCGCCTCGACAAGAACCACGGGGTGCAATGCGACGGCGTAACAAATATGGCCGACGGTTTTGCGCACTCCACAGCTAGATGCCGGATGTCGCAATTATTTTTATTTTATTTTAACAAGTAACAAATATTTGTCCGGGCCTCGATCGAACCGTTCAGCGTTTACAAACTGTCGGAAAAACATCACCCCGGACGTGATCGTGGATAAGAAAAATCCACGCTTATTACTTTCAAAATATACGACGATCGGCGTTAGCCGGCTTGTCGAAAACGGAACGAAAAATATTCACAGTCGCACGTTAATTAATCATAAGAAATTCGCTACACCGTATTATAACAGTTTTGTCGATAATTTATCAAAAATTGTACACCGAATTTGGGGAACTTAACAGGAAATAATCTGTAATTCATTCGTTTTCTTCTGGTATTGAAGCATACCAGCCGATGCTCTGCCAAACGACGTAGTTATTCTTCTTATTTGGCCTTGAGACGTTTCAAATAATTGGATCCAGATGCGATTATTCTAGATTCTGTATAGACATTATTTGTTACCAATTAACGAGATCTGGCTAGAATTTGTCTCATTCCTCACCTTATATTCGTTGTTATCCTGTCTGACTGCCATTATTATAATATACCCAAATCGTCACACTAGGTAGATTGTGTCTTCAAAAATCTGGAAGAACAAAGACGACTGAATCGCTCTTGAGGCTATAACCAAGTTTTTACGCTCTTCTCTGATGATTAATTGTCAATCTCTAAGCTCAAGTCTCGTGGCTTTGATCCAAGTCGTAAAAGCTTTTTAAAATTTTTCAATTGTGATCTAGCTACGTGTCTTTATTTTTCATCTCTCAACAATCCGCCAGTGTGGCATATGAGACTTGGCACAAAGTTTTCCAAATCGTAGAATAAGCTCTGATAATAAAAAAATATGTATTGTGCGACTTCGGTTCTAGTTCACGTAATGAGGATCAACCGGACATCAGTAGATTTGAATATTCATCATCATGTCAGACGAGTTGAACAAATCTACAAACATATTGGAACCAGACTCCTTCTTCTGTATAAGTTTTCTTTGACGGACCATTTTTTATGACGTTTGAAGATCTTTGCTCGTAATATCCAAAACAGATACCGCATTCCAGAGGCTTTAACGGTTGTAACGTATGGAAGAAACGTGAACGTGGCTATTTCTGGAGTAATCCGTCAAGGTATGGACCAGGATATGGGGTATATTTAAATCCAGCGAATGCCACTGGCCAGACGTTCTGAATATCGGTGATAACAGACGAGATGAGATTGAACTCTGGCACGTGGAGGTCCATTAAAATTGTTCAATGCTTAAAGCATTGATCTACTCGAATCTGAGTAGTTCTGATACCGTATCTGGAAATATTTCAAGTCTCTCTGGACTGATTGGACCATAAGTATGCCAGAAACGCACGTATTTTCAGAAAGCGCCTTAGCTCATCTAGTGTGGGACAGGTTTGGTAATCCGAAGTTCGGGGGTTCAATTCCGATTTGTTCGATTTTCACAATTTGTTTTTTCAATTTTTTTTTCCTTACTCGTATTCGCGATTTCTTATTCTATGATGATAGTGAGTATTTTTTAATTATAGTTATGTAATTAATCAATGTTTTTTTTATTCATTTCCGGAATTGACATTGACATAAAAATTAGATCTACGTAGATCTCTTAAGATCTCACAAGATCTACGTAGATCTCATTAGATCTATTCCAAAATTCAGATCTACGTAGATCTAACCGATTTTTTCCCGGGTAATGACAGTGAGTCTCCAAGAAAATCGAACTAACGTGAATTTCAAGCACCAAATTACTGACGAGTCATTGTTACGCTATCCAAGCAGCTAAGATTATTCAAATAATGTCGCGTGTCTAATGACATAAGGTCGTAAGCGCCAAAAACACGATTTTGGTGGCGAAAGGTCGTATAATTTTTTTTTTACGGCACAGGCATTGAAAAATCACTTTTTGAGGCCTGTTTTCGTTCCGGCAAGTGGCACTTTATACCGCTAAGTTCAAAGTTGCGGTATAAAGTCTGTATTCCGCAACTTTGATGCGCAGTTCGAAATGCGCATGTCAAAGTTGCGGAATAACGTCTTTATACCGCAGGTTACCCCCTCTCTACTACCTTTTACAGCAGCTCCTATACGCAGTTCGTGCGGACCTCAACTGGCGCCAAAGTGACTATTAATGCCTTTTTCGCAAAAAATATTGTATGGGGCGCGCGTAGAAAGTAACTTGTCAGCAAGGTTATGTTTTTAGTACTCGCCGTTGCTTTACAAGGCTCGCCAGGTAAACCCAACGGCTCGTACGAAAAACATAACCTTGCCGAATAAACAGTAGTTACTTTCTGCGCATGCCACATAAATATCTATTTTTTTCGCCATTCGCTCTAAAAATGATCAAAACGTATTAGATCAATTGAAATTACGAGATCGGAAAATGTAAATGCAAAAGGTCGTATGTTGGGCGGATACGTCATTCTTTCATTTCAATTTTTGAGGAAAATAAAAAAAAATGGTAAAAGAAGAAGGTCGTATCCGCCATTTTTTTTGCACCCCTCAACGGAAAAGTCGTGAAAACACCTGAAACGCGAAGATAAATTGAAAAACCGACCGTTTCGAAAAATTCGATAAAAAATAATCGCAGATAAAACCAGAAGGTCGTGTCCGCCAATTTTTCAATTTCTTTTTATAACACCTGCGTGGAAAGCTTGATTTTCGATGCCTGTGTCTGGTTTGGAAAGGGCCCCTTTTCAGATGAGTGAAAACACGTAATATTTCTTCACTATCGCGCAGGCGCACATCGTGCATTATCGTCATTATTTCACTAACAGGCATGCGCACATCGTGCATTATCGTCAATATTTCACTAACAGGCATGCGCACTTCAAGCAATCTACGTTTCTTCACTATCACGCACGCGCACTTTGAAATAAGTCAGTCGTTCAGTAGCGCCATCGGTCGGTGGCGACGTCCAAGCGTCCGCGAAGTGGCGCCCCCAGGCGGCAGCGATGTGTCAACTTAGATTATCGCCTA
>JAFFZH010011024.1:0-16203 GCA_018420115.1 Euura saliciscinereae | reverse complement strand
TGTGTTTTGGCTGAGAAAATAGCGTTTGAAAATTCCAAGTGTAAATCGTATCGAGATCACGTGACTTTCATTTCACCTTAACACTTGGGTTTTAAAAAAATCATTTTTTCGTCTACGGAAAGGATTATTTCAGAGCAAGAAGGCTGCATGAGGCGATGATATAAGCTTTTTTAGGCGTTTCCTGATTTCAGAATAAAAAGAAAAATGAATCAAGGTTATCATAAGCTTTTGCGATTGAAAATTAAGGCTTACTTTTTATTGTTTAGTTAGTATCAAGTCATGATAACCAAATCCTGATGATATATCCTGTAATAGTACATTTCATAGTCAGCTGCACAATCTGCTTCATAGGTATATAAATACAGGGACCATTTTAGAACGTGAATATAATCTGGACTCGTGAACTGATATCAGAAAATTTTGTGTCCTCGGAAAGCAAAAGAAGAAAAGCTCCAATTTCGATTTTAAACGAAGTAGAAAACCTCCATTCGTCTTCATGTTTTCGAAAATATAACGAAAGGAGATATTTGATTTTTTCAAAACCAAAATTGAAGTCTGTAATTCTTCTTGTTCTCAGTGAATCAAGGGTTCAGATACGTTTTAAGACAGTCCAGTCATTTTTTCTTTTTTTTTCTCATTGAATAATGTATTTTAAGAAGGTGATGGCACTGTCCTTCGCGAAAGGGAATAAAATCATTGAATCTTTGTAGATCGTTTATAATTGACAAATTTTGGCAGGGTTGCTTTTTAACCGATTCAAATTAAGTTCGCACTAACTATTAAAAAAAAAAAGCATGCATTAATTAATTATATATAGTAGAATCAGCAGCATCAAATATATCCAGTAAAGCTTTACACTATACTGTACAAACTATCATTGTTACGAGTTATTAGAAACCTCCTGCTAACACGGAAACTAATAATTAGGAAAGTTATAGCGCTATAACAGACACGCAATATTCGAATAAGCATTTCAATCGGTGTAATTCCACTCCTGGATTAAATACTGTTTATACTAAACTTACCAAAGGTCGTGTCCTTCGTTAGCTATGATAATCGTGGTCGATGAATTACGGTTGTCCTTGCGAACACGTCAAAAGTGAATTCAAACCAAATGCATCAATAAAATAATATATCTCGCAAAATCAGATTTCGCTGTTCGAATTCTATGAGATTCATTAACAACCCCTGGAGACGTTCTAGGAGGGCCCTGGATAGTTTTTCCCCACTTGGAAGTCCACCTCTTCATTGGATGCGCTTTGGTCTTACGTAATCACATAATTAGAAAGCATATGGGCGAAAATGTTAATAATCAAAAAGTATGATCATATCGCTATATTTGAACGAAATCGGTGATACGATATCCTGACCTGCTTCTTTCGATGATAATGAAAATGTGAAATTAATCGATCATATTAATTTGAAATCCCATCGAAATTGTTCGAAATCATCTAAAATCTTCCCTAAGGGCTTCCCTATCTGGGATGTAACGCTTTTTAACCAATGAGACCTGATCAGGAAATTCTACTTAGGGACCCAGACTGGGGTCTTGCTGGGAGTGACGTACTTGAAGAAGCCATATTTCACCCAAATTAAGGACTATACTCGGTGATACCGTACTCGATCCTTTCTAAGGCCACGATAATTACGTTAGGGCTGCCCTGAATTGCCCCTAAGATTTTTCAGCACGTTTCGTCGCCTTAGTATTCATTTGCCCTGGAGGCCATTCAAAATTTTCAACTTCAAAGTTGGAAAACATTTTTTGAAAGTATTTGTATCACAGTGACGGATCCTTACGACAGTTTTTTTAGTTTCATTTGCTCAATTTGAATTTTCGACATTTGGTACGGTAATGACAGTATTTTTGGAAAACTTAGTGGCAGCAGAGTGTCAGCACCTTCTTCGAACAGACCCAGACGGAAATGATAGGGTGACGAATATTTTTCTTCGGATCTTTCTTTTCGCTCTTTTTTTCCTTTTCATCCTAGAATCATAAGGATCGTGAGGATCAAGTATTCGCGGCATGCCTACATTAGTATCTTTCTAGCCGCGACGAGAGCCAGCGCGTCCTGTTCCGACCCATGAATAACGTCGTCGCCGGGGACGGGACACGGCTCAAGTAAGTTTTAAGTGTCTGGACGTTTCTATGGTTTCTTCTGATCCCTCATATCGTGGTGCTCGTCATTTTCTCGACATTCGTTTCGTTTGCCACACCTTCCCATTCATCGCATACGAATGTCTCTCTACTATTTCTGAAGCTACGTGGATACACTCGTGAAAATATTCCTTGACACAATTTTTATTTTTTTTTTTCAAAATTATTTCACCCCTTTGAACCAACGTCAAGTAAGACTCGAAGTCTTTGAGATCGACATCGCAGGCTCGCTTTTAATCAACGAATAATTCGATATAATATGCATAATATTTCACAAAATTCTCTTTGCTCACTTTTAATCATGAAAACACTTTGTTCTATATTCTCTTTGAATTACCACCAAAAGCTCGGCTTGAGGTCTTAGCTCCGACTTTTCGAGGCTTGATTAATTTCGGAGTCCAGATTTATAATTTTTAATCCGATTCGGTAGCTTGAATCGTTAAGTATGTACAAGCCACTTGAATTATTAAAATATCAAAGACTCTTGAAACCCTTTTGACGTGTCAGGGGTTCACGATACATACAAATATCACTATACTGCCTCGTAGAATGCACGTGATTTTTAAAAATAGCCACATATATCATAGAATTTCCCCCATTAATCTATTATTTGCATGTGGGAGTCTTCAGTAACTTGACAAAAAAATTGGCGCAATGAAGGCTGAGAAGAATATTTGCACAATATTTTTGCGCTTTTTGCCATTTATTGAGATAAATGCCAGAGGTAATAATCACTCTTGAAAAAAATAATTAGATAACGTAAATGCCCCGGTTTCTGACATGATAAGGATAGCTGGGGTTTAAAGAAAAAAAAAAAGGAACTACTTTCAAGCCTCTGAAGTCTGGCAGATGCGATTTTACGGAGTGATTAATCCCTCAATTATGGACCGAAATCGTCTCGATTCTGATTGTTGTGAAGATAGAAGTGATAGAGATGTCGATTAATTCTAAAACAATTGAAAGAAAAACGGAAAAAATGGTAAAATTTTCAGGGAGCATAAGCCGCAGGGAACGAAGCGATCGGGAATCGAAGTAGAAGACGGAGGTACGGGTGCCGAGGAGGCTGTCTCTTTCATTGATCTCCCACCAAACAATCTCGCAAAGTTACCTGAGAAGGGAATTTTAAAGAAACACGGTGGTTATGGTATTGTAATGCCTGATAGTTGTAAAGAAAAGTGGGCCGATGACTCACAATCCGATAACCAAGACGCGTTGTCCCAGTCGGAAAATAACTTGGGTGGCTTGTTAGGTATAGGGGGTGGAACGATATCGGAGGTTGAAAGGACACTAAAAAGCTTAAACGGTTACCACGAGGACATAATAGAGGCCCTGAGAAATGCCGCGTCGCACCGCGGACTCGGAACAACTCCGTCGGGAAGTTGCAGCCTCCTGAGTGACGACGTTGTCAGGAAGTCGCTCGTCGATTGTGGCTACGCCGATTCATACGGGAAGTGTTCGGACAGCCAGGAAAACATGTGCGACAATATCGACGACCACTCGGAGAACCACGACGAGGACGAGGACGGCACTGTACCTCCGTGCGGTCCGATCCGCATCAGGAACCTCGAGGACCTCATCAGGCAGCTCGAACATCACTCCACCCGCAACATGAGTCCCAGCGGATCCGAAGACATCCGAATATCGGAAGGCGACAGGCAGTACAGGATAGATTCGTCAGTATGCAGCGAATCTTCACAGGGGTGAGAGACCAAAATGGACCTAGTTTATATCGAAACTGACCAGTTATCACAAAATTCCACTCAAATTGGATGAGAATATACCCAATACGAAGTGAGGATCTATAAATTTCGTAGAGATCTTCACCTCCGCCTACTATAGTTTTTCCACCATATCTCGACAACTGTTGATCCTATGGTCACGGAGGTTATTATAAAAAATGAAGCTTACTAAATTCTGTACAAAAAAGGTTCAATACACTTTTCTCCTATCTTTGATAGTTTTTCTTTAATACATCGGTGAATACGTACATAATTCTCACGACAGCCTGGGACACGAAATGCGAATATCGATACTTTCAGCCCTGTATTACACAAAAACTATCAAAGGTATGAAAAAAATGCACTATACCTTTATTGTAGAGAATTTAACAAGCTTCATTTATTATAATAACCTTCGTGACGATAGGATCAACAGTCGTCGAGATATGATGAAAAAACTGAATTCGAGACTTTCGGTCCCTTCAATAAAGGTCTCCACCGGTTGATAGATCTTCAATGATTGTTTTTTCTATTGTTGATAATTTGACTGGACTACAGTGCCGATAATGCAGGCCGGTCAGTTTCCATAGAGACGGGCGATGGTCAGCTAATTGTGAGTGTATTTCGGGTACAGAAGTCGTCGTTGCAGTCGCGGACGTGACGATGATTCGAGATTCGTCTACGGCCGATATCGTCAACCATCCGGACGCAGTCCGTACGGTACCCATCAACGCCCAATCGGGCATCAAATGCACGAAGAAGAGGGTATCTACGAAACTGCCGATCCGGACAGAGGCTCAAACAATAGGGGTGAAACACCCGACAGCGAAAGGTATCAAACGCTACTTTTACAGTCGATCGGAGGGTTCGAATTAATGAAAACCAACGAACCGACTATTTTTGCCAAAGATTACGATTCACTGCGGCTCTTAGAGCGGGGGAATATCGATTTCTTGGGGCGGTTGGGTGAATTATCGTTACGGAGCTTTCGTATTTTTGATACAGATCCAACGGGCCCGTATAATCTTGTTATTTTCTAGTGATGCATTTATTCAAGCTCAACAACAGCTAGCCCGGTGGACGAATGAGGACGGAGTTCAGTATCGACCGCCGCAACAGCGACCACCCTTCCCTGCGTCGACGGGAACCGTGACACAGCCGCATCTGGAACTGCTGTTGAGATTGCAGAGGAAACAACAGGGTCAGCGGAAACGGATTGAGAAGGAGGATAAGGATGCAGGAATGGGAAACGAGGACGAGGAAGACGACGACGAGGACAAGGATTCGGAAGAGGAGACGGAAATGGTTCCGATAAAGCAACGCGGCTACTATCCCTCCCCACCCCACTCAGAAAATGGTCTCGATAAAAAAGACGAGGCGTTATTAAATGCTCAATCCCAAGACGATGATGATGATGATGATGATGGAGATGATAAAATGAATATTATGAAAAACCCCAATGAAATGATAAACGACGATGACGACGACGACGACGCAGACGCAGACGTTGACGATGGAATCGATGTATTAAATGCTGACGATGACGATGATTTGCCTAATGTTAACAATTGCCAACTAGACGATGATAATTTTAGTCTAGATAATTGTAACATAAAAAGAAAAATGAATAAGAATATGAATATGATGAAAAAGGTGATGAATAACGAGCGCGATTCCACTAAAGAATTAAATACCAACAACACTAGTGATAATGAAAATACTGCCCTACTGCCCCCTTCGCATTTTCCTGAGTACAAGCATTGATAATTATTAATCGATGACAGATAGTGTCCAAATAATAGTGGTGTGATTTAATCTTGAACTCGCATTTTATACTGAGAATATAGTGTACATAACGATAAACTATAATTGCAACAACAGGTATTAAATTATAATTAAATATTAAAAATAATCTATATGAAATGTTTATTAATAAACATTAGTAAAACACTTTACTCATTTTTTTCATCACCCTACAACCAACTAGCTATATTCTCAGTTTCTCGCTATGCGGGCCACTCGGTGCGCCTGAAGCACGGCAACCGTACCTACGTCCCGTAAGAATTACAACGTGCCGTACGTACGGTTGCCCGCTTCAGGCGCACCGGGGGGCCCGCATAGCGAGAAACTCATTGAATATCCACGTCTCAACATAACTTTATATTCAACAAATTCTGGTAAAAAGGATAAATCATTAAAGTATCTTGGGGCTTATACAAAATTGAGAACATGATTTCACTATTATTATCAAATCCATCCTGAGCGAGCAGAAAAGTCACAAGACGTCTATCTAGTTTTACATAATACCGATGATCAAACGTAGAGTTAGAATTCAATAGAATCAGCGGAATCGTAAATAGATTCAAATATCGCAAATTTCTATCTTCAATTGATTCAACCAAACGTCGATAACCCGTCTCAGTCGGTAAGCTAGATCGCAGCCGGTAAAATTGTCACGTCGTCGTTGTCTGTTTTACCGACCGAGCGCTAGCTTTCATTCTTAACTCTCGGTAGGGAGAGGGGAGACAAGGGGAGTGTACAGTTAGAGACTCCTCTACGCTTCATGAATTAGCGCATGAAATTGACAGAAGCAGCGACATCTTGGATGTCAGCTGGTGTGGTTGGGTGGATAGTGAAGAGAAAGAAGGTGTAGATTTTGTTGTATGTTACGAACGTGAAGGTAAACGTTTAACGAGTCATATTTTTTATTTTCTTTTTTTCGGTAACGTAACGAATACAGATTGAATATAATAAAAATAGTGAGAAAAATTAATCGTTTCTATAAATATAAATAGTTATTTCAAATTCAAAGTGAGTGTGATTAATAGCGAAATACAGTCAGTATGGTTCAACATTATCAATCTCCAGTGCGGGTTTACAAACACCCTTTCGCACTTGTCATGCTGGTACGTATATATCAAAACTCGACAGTCCACAACCTTCAACCCGATCGCTGGCGTATATACTCTTTAAAATATTCATATTAATTCAACCCGCGGTTTCTCTAGGTCGAATCGCGACTTACGTCGATAATTAATCCAATAATTTACTAGCTCGCTTTGTGTGTGTATATGGAAATAATAAATATCACACTACATTAGGAACTGGTTTGAAAACAGCCTTGAGAGATCAAAAAATTGCTTTTCACGATATCTAATAACAGAGGAATTACAAATTACAAATTGTCATAAAAAATAATTCGTCCGTTACAATCGCGTGACGTCTGCAGTATCCGAGACTCGGATTACCTAATTCTTGTTTTTCAATATTAGCCTATTGATTTGCAGATTATTTCGACTGTAAACACGTTTTCGGTTCTCGTCCGAAGGTCGCACAGGCGATAATCGAAGTTCGATACCATTTGAATTGTCTCTTATCTAAAGGTCCGCGGTTTTTTTATGCCCTCGATTGAGCCAGGACTTGAGATAAATAGAGACGTAGCCATACAGGACGTATCTAACAACGCTCTGATTCTGATAAGGAATCTTAATGGCCCTGCTTCGTGGTCGGACCTCCGGCTAACTGGTAGATTTTTATAGGCGTACGAGAGGCGGTTTCCTACTTGTCCACAAATTCCTGTATTCGTCGGATGCGAGGTGACTCTGGACGAGGAGAGCAACGGAGGGGCTATCAGGAAGACGGAACGCAGATGTAAACTGAACGTCGAGGCACCTTACATTTTGAAAAAAGTATATCACTCTGTTTTTGTTGTTGAGACTGAAATGCAAAGTAGACTTCAAAGGACGGAGGTAGTCTTATCTCGATAGATTATCGAGTATTTTTTAGACCCTCTCAAGATCGTAGAAAAACTCATCGAGTATAATTCAAGAAGAGTCCATCGATCGAAGATACTACATGAAGTATCGGTCGTGAAGAGTTGCTGATTTTTTCCTTGGTGTATTTTTCTACACCGAAAAAACGCTCCGAATTTCAGATAAAAATATTTAAAATTGTAAGAGTTATCAATTATTGCAGTCTTGTTTGCCATCGAGTCGAATACCTCATTCAAGCTATTCAAGCTATTCAAGTTTTTACAGGAGTTGTTTTTTACAATTGAGAGAAAATATCGAACGTTGCAGCTGTATCGCTGATTTTACAGTCCTGCCATGCCAGTAACATGCTATGAACAGTTTAGCTTGGATAAAATCCTGGTTTTTTTCCAGCTATCGGAATTCCCTCACTATTTATGATTTTCCTGGTTTCCCTGCACCGTCAGCATCGTGAATAAGTCGCGTTAGCTTATTTATATATCGCTTCGCGTCGAATGTAAACGATCTGCGATGCCCAACTATTTTCACCGCGCACCTTGCGCTTTTCAAAATTCGAAACATCATTCGATACTTCGATCGCTGAACTCGACAATTTAAAAACCCGTTTTTTGTGATTACCATCGGTCGTTTTTTCTACCTAGTGAATAAATCCTCCGACAACACGATAGCAGAATTAATATTCCTTATGCGTGTTGATTTTTCCTAACAGATTATCGGTGTGGATTTTGTGTACTTTATTCAGAGAAATGTTCTCGACAGACGTAACAGTAACTTGGAAATCGAAGCCTGCAACGAAAGCTTTTCTAGCAGAGTCACGGTCGTTGAAAAATGCAGATATTACGTAAGTCTGATATCAGTTACGGTGAAAATGCATTTAAAAAAAGGTCTGTATCCGAATTAACTGATGTTATTCGCTTCGCAGCTTCACCCAGAAAACCCAAACTGGACCTGCTTCGAGCAGACTGCCAGTTTGGACATAAAGAATTTCTTCGGTTTTGAAAGCTCGATGGAAAAATTAGCCATGAAACAATACGCTCAGAACATCGCAAAGGTGATTATTCAGAAAAAAATTCCATCGTTGAATCTTCGACAAACTTTTTATCATCAAATTTCAGGGCAAGGAGATAATCGAGTTCTTCATAAACCAGTTGAAAGAAGAGGGCATCACGCACGTCGATCCTTGGATCGATTCGGCGATAAAAGAAGACGCAGAAATCGACGTCTCGTGAGTCCCATTGTGCCTAAATTTCATTAGACTCAGAAGCCATACCGGACAAGCTTATCCTCGGCTTGATATAAAAATAGACCAAGAAATTAATAAATTCTCATATGTTTTCAGAGCCAAAAATGAGGCGGAGACGGACGGTAACAAAGAACCGATTGACTCCGATGGAAAACTTCCGAGCAGCAGAGGTGAGACGAATTTTGGAGTCGTCTGTAGGACTTTTGTTATGTACCTACTCGATTTTTGTTTCAGACATGCAACTCTCGTCGGATTACATCGCGAGATATTTGGGAAAATTGAACATGATGCAGGAGAGTAAATTGGTCCAGCTGCGTCACAGTATAGAGGAATTACGCGGTAGCTCGGTCCCCGGTGACGCGACTCTTCTTCGATTTTTAAGAGCTAGAGAATTTTCAGTTGATAAAGCCAGAGAAATGCTGACTCAGTCGTTACACTGGCGAAAGAAACATCAGGTGGATAAGCTACTGGATGATTACGAAGCCCCGCAAGTGGTCAAAGATTATTTCCCAGGAGGATGGCACCACTTCGACAAGGGTAATACCTCCGCTTACAAACTATACTAACTTAATATCCTACGGATAATTCCACCAATTGTCAAACAAATGCCAATTTTTATTTGAAGTTGAGATTTTTTCAGTAGGGAAGCCAAACTTTCAGAAAAGAATGATAAATTATTGATATGCGTGAAAGATCTTTTTTTTTTTTTTTTTGTCTAAAAATATGTTTTTGAGGTAAATCCAGCCCAGTTAATGAACGATAATAATTTTATTCGGAAAGCTGAGAGTTTTTTACAGGAAAAACATTTTTTTTTCACATTTTTATCGTGACGCTGGAGATACGATAAAAATTGAATATACTAAATCTTGGGGCACAAAATGTGAGGAAAAAAATTGGAGGAAATTGAATTTTTTATTGGATTGATAATTTGCCCATACGCATCAGAAAAGTTACAAACATATCATATTTCACTGTTTTATCAGATGGCCGCCCACTTTATGTGCTACGATTAGGACAAATGGATGTTAAAGGCTTACTGAAATCGATAGGGGAGGACGAAGTATTATTATTGGTAAATATGCTGAAGAACACGTCAGACTAGAATTCATAATTCAGAATGATTGATGTCTGCGTGCAAAGTATAGACGAACTCTAATTCCGAATACTCCTCTGAGCCAATAATTGATGCGCAATTAACTGTAATCAAAGGCTCTGCACGTCTGCGAGGAGGGTCTTCAGCTGATGGACGAAGCGACGACTATTTGGGGCTACCCAGTTTCTCAATGGTCGCTGCTCATTGACTTGGAAGGCTTGAACATGCGCCATTTATGGAGGCCTGGTATCAAGGTGTGGTAATAGAAAGTTGGAACGTCGGCTGGGCAATTTATACGATTATTGATTCCAGGCTCTTCTGAGAATAATCGAAATAGTCGAAGCTAACTACCCCGAAACAATGGGACGAGTGTTGATAATAAGAGCTCCGAGGTGTTTCCCCATACTTTGGACCCTCATCAGCACCTTTATACGTGAGTATAGATCGACGCAGCTGGTATAGAAAATTTTTTTCACAAACGATTCAATTTTCCAGACGAAAACACGAGAAACAAGTTTGTGTTTTCTTGCGGTACCGATTACCAGGAACAAGGAGGTCTGACTGACTACATAAATGAAGACGTGATTCCAGATTTTCTCGGAGGTCCGTCCGAGGTAATAAATTCTGGATTATCAATACACGTCTTGAATGCTGACACAGCTGAGCGACAAAAAATTGTTCATAAGACATAAATTTGAATGTGATTAAACAACATAACATAGTAGTAATACATTGAATTGGGTGACAGGAAGGAGTTTACGAGATGTATGATATGGTACCGCGTCACTTTTACATTATCGACGCAGAAGCCACCAGCGTAAGATCGATTATTGTGAAATCTTATCTGTGTATCGTTGTTCACATCACAGATCATAAAACCGAACACCCACTTCGTTGACAAAGTAGCAATGAAAAATGGTTTTAAAAAAAACCTCCGCCTGATGAATTCGATCTCATCGCCTCACAAAACATGCGTTTCACATCAATGTCTTTAGCGCACATCAAATGCGTCGCTATATCAGTGGTGAAAAAAATCATGAATCGTTACGTTCAACGTTTGAGGATGTATAGGCCATACAATCTCAACCAAAAGTGAGTCTCGTCGTCAATATTGAGTACTTCGAGATGAGATAAAAATCGGAAAAAATCAACCACAATCAAGATGATAAGAGTATTCATTTTCAATAATAATAATGCCCAAAAGTTATCAAGAAATTGTTTTAAAAAATCATTGTTTAACAAATTTCCTGGTGACGTTATTTTTTTTTCATGTCAAATGAATTCGTTAATCTTTCCGAATACACATGAATTTTTTCAGAATATTGTCACTTTTTTTAAATTTCCGTTTTCGGAAATTTCTAAAAGCTGTATTTACAAAACTATTAGTTCCACGCTCCGGTAACTCCGGAATTGTAATCTACATCGTTTCCACAATAACATATCCAAAATTCAGGCTTTTTTTCTCCATTTTTCAAAATCGAAAACGGAAAGTTAAAAAAAGTGACAAAATTCTGAAAAAATTCATGTGTATTCGGAAAGATTAACGAATTCATTTGACATGAAAAAAAAAATAACGTCACCAGAAAATTTGTTAAACAATGATTTGTTTAAACAATTTGTTGATAACTTTTGGGCATTATTATTATTCAGAATGAATACTCTTATCATCTTGATTGTGGTTGATTTTTTTCCGATTTTTATCTCATCTCGAAGTACTCAATATTGACGACGAGACTCACTTTTGGTTGAGATTGTATGGCCTGTACATCCTTAAACCACATCCGCCACAGATCTGTAACACGATTTCTCTTCCATCAGACATTCGTAGTCGACGGAGGAGTCGTGCCGAAACAGTTGTACAGACTGGATCTGGCGATCGGTGCCTCTACCGAACACGAGCACAGCTTGTATCAGTCCATAAGTCTCAGTCGTGGACAGACCCACAACGTAGTTATACACTGCAACGATCCCGGAGCCGTTCTCACCTGGGACTTTGACGTGATGCGTCATAACGTGACTTTTACAGTTTTAAGAAAAACTGGAAATGTTTCCGAAGACCCCGGAGGTAAGAGTCGCCGTTTCATCCAATCATCCATCGATCGTTCAAATTCCATCTAAATTCACAGCTTCGGGGGCGACAAACGGCGATCACGAACTCGCCGTAACGAAGGAATGGAAGGAAGGAGTGGATTGCGTCAAGGTAGAACCCAGCGTCCTTTGTCACGACGGAGAAAGCATTCAGGTAAATATCGATCTCGAGTCTCGCGAATATTAGGGTAAATGTTTTTACATTTCGCAGGGCACTCACATCATGCAAGTTGCGGGGAGTTACATTCTGCAGTGGCAATATCAGGACGACCAGGTCGAGCGTCTGCCGACGATAACTTCCCACAAGGCCCAGCTCATGTACTTTTACGAAACATTGCCGTCGGCTCAGTACAGGTGAGAAATCTCTCGCCGTTTGAACCTGAGTTGTTTAACATTTACGTTTTCTACAGGGGCTCGATGATGAGCTTGCAGTCCGCGGTCAGCGGAAAATCCATCGCTAGTTCTTCTCTGTCCAGATGAGAGAAAGCGATCGTCGAAGACGGGAGCCACCTCGCTATCGACGACGATAACTGATAAAGGGCAGAGTCATCGCGGCGAGTGGTCAATTTCGTGAGAGTGTACGAGAATAGTAATTTTAGATATTGAAAATCCATATTTTACTAGCGCTCGTCTTTAATCAGTGAGCAATCGATTTACATTCGCCTATTTTCGTACATTTCTTCTCCCCGGTTAAGTTGATCAATTTTCATTTTTTAATCATTTATTTTCCGATTCTTTTTGTCGAGAGGGAAGATGAGCCGTTAAGTAGAACAATTTTTAATCTTAGAAAATAGCAGAGAGGCTCATTCGATATTTTCAACATCGGAGCAGGATTTTGAATAATATAAAGTGAATTAATACCAAAAGTAAAAGAGCTATGAATTTAGTCGTTGGCATTGAACCATACGTATTGGGAATGTGGATTCAATTCTATGAGCCAAGCGGTATGAATTCCACCTTTGTTAACTATGATCAAGATTTTAATTAATTATTTAAAGAAAAAGCAATAAAAAAAATTAGGATAACGCCAACTATGAGCCAATAAACAGCGAAATCAGAGACGTCCTTTAGATTATAAGGACTCGTCGCGATAGTATCAAGCAATAAGGATACTAAAGCTTTAGAACTCATCAAATGAATGTTCGATGTTCCTTAAAATAATCACGATCGAGCAAATAGACGACTTTTAGGTCACACAAGATATACGTATAGATAGTTACCCAGAGATATTTGACATGAATTTTTGCAATAAATTTTCACAACTAATCGGTAATGTTTTCAATTATGTTTTTTTTTTTTCTAAAAACATTTTGGCAAGAAAATTCTACACCTCCGCCCCGTCCAGATGTTATACCGTTAGTAATAAGCTCGATGTCGTCGATACCGTGTCGCGTTTTTACGCATGTTAATCTTTTTGAGTGTAGAAAAAGAAACGAAAAAAAAAAGAAGAAAAATATTGTCAAATAATTTTTATTCATTATTTAATTTTTAAATATACGTATTGGTAGCGGTGTCGGTGTGTAGAAACGCCAGCGTCTCGAGACTTTGTAATTTACGAACGTGTTTCTTGACGTTGGAATTCATAGAGATTTAT
Organism: Euura saliciscinereae; assembly: GCA_018420115.1. Lineage (NCBI taxonomy): Eukaryota > Metazoa > Arthropoda > Insecta > Hymenoptera > Tenthredinidae > Euura > Euura saliciscinereae. The sequence goes on along the minus strand of JAFFZH010011024.1, from coordinate 2,542 downwards.
TACAAGTTTGCTTCTTAGTCTTTTAGTCATGTGATCATGTTATTAGAGAATTTTTAAGATAAACTTTATATCGATGTCAATTCTTCGAGCGATTTGTACTCGAATTTTCATTTCCAAGCCCAATTCGCAGTGCTGATTGATGTCTGATGGCATTTGATAACTTTTGAGTCTCAACAGCATTTTATCTTATTTATATATCAATTTATAAACGCAGCGATTTGATTAGCAGTATCAGAGTAACGAGTAGTTTAAAATAATTGTTAATCAAAAATCAATACTGAGAAGTACAATTCTGAAAAAGAAAAAAATTGACGAAAAATATTGATTAGATAATTATTAATCTATCTCATCATATTTACACTGACGAGGCAACGATTTTAATGCCCGGGTAGCCGCAGCGCTCGCCTAGAGTTGAGGAGAAACTACCCAAAGTGGCTGAACAGTATTCAAATTGGCCAAATAAATTTTTTCTGAACAAAAATCAACGATATGAATAATAGATATTTATGAACAAAACAGAAGAAAAAAAAACAACGTATTTTCCTAAATTAATCTACCGAATGAAATCGACGTTTAATATCATTGAAACTACCTGATGAATACAAATGAATTATACATAAATATTTGATGATCATACTGTTTAGGAAATGTTATATTAGGGTAGATGAATTATTAATTAATAAAATATAAGCTCGTTTACAGTAACGAATAGTCAAGCTGGTGGAAGAGTAATGCGATTAATTCAAATAAAGCAGCTAGATAATTAAATTGAATTTAAAAAAAAAATTAATTATGGATCTAGTCGATTTTATCAATCAACTTTCTAATAAAAAATGTATACGCAAATTGAAACCAGAAGTGTTTAGAAAAAATTAATCAATTCTACGTCCTAGGATTGAAAATTTTGTGCCAAAAAGAAAAAATCTAATATTGTAGATCGACATTGCATTATTCTTCTAAAGGCATAGATTCCACTGATGTATTAGGTGAAGTCGTAGCACCCCTAAATGAATTGTAACGAAATAATGATAAACGATAATTATCGAAAGAATAGAGCTATATTTGAATAAAAATCGAATTATACATTTTCACGATATCCCTAAATAATTATTCCTATTTTTTTTTTTTAATCAAAGAAAAACGTGGAAAGTAGATTTATTCATCCGTCGATTCGTACTTTATTTAATCGTACAATAAAAGAGAACACGATTCCCATTCTCCTCGTACAGAAAATTGATTCGAACCCAATTTACCAATTTCTACCGTCGCTTGAATCCATACTTTTTCCTCTCGTAGAACAGATCCGTCTTAGAACTTCCGAGGTTCACGATCTTCGGGCATCCGTCTCGCTGCAATGGAAATGACAATCCGTACAAATAAATTCAATATAGACTTCGACCTTTGGAAAGCAAGAGCAAATTGTCCGAGACCAAAAATCTTCTGAATTTTCAATTATTGATCGATACTCACGTCTTTTTCTTGGATAGTACATTCTTTGCAGTAATACGCGTCCGAGACACCGGGTCCACCGCAAATAACGCAACGTCCTTGGTAAGATCCATAATTACATTCGTCGCATATACGGACTAGGGTACACGGCCTCACGTACGAATCACAAATCACGCATTTACCGTCACATTTCTCGCACAGTCGACCGATGGCTGGAGAATGAGAGAAGAAATAAGGTTCGTTGATTCGTTTGGAGGTTATGTAGAGATTTTCTAGGTTAGGTCGCCGAAACGTTCGGTTGAATCAGAAAACAAAACGGAAGAAAGATCGACTGGATGTTTGGAGAGAATTGAATTGAAATGTCGAATTATTGGGCGTCAAAATCGATGAGATTTTCGACTTATTTTGAGGTTATTTATGATAGAATTTTTTAATATTCGTCAAGAGACTCACCGACGCCGGGTTGTTTCCTGCAGAATATCAAGTCCGGATGATGTTTAGCCATTGTTTATCCCTATCTAGTACACTAAATTAATTCAAACGCACTGAGAACAGGAATATCTATGTTCGTTGATATTCAAACATGGCGATTATTTACGTTTTGTTCGGCGACATTGGCGCCACCGACTGTTTGCGTTCGTATGATCGGAAAACGGGGCGAAATTTACAGAAGCCCGGTGGGGACATCTATGTACAGACATACACACTTAAGGTGAAATGAAAGTCACGTGATCTCGATACGATTTACACTTGGAATTTTCAAACGCTATTTTCTCAGCCAAAACACATTCGATTGATGTGAAATTGATATCAGTGACGTAGAAAAACTTAATGAAGGGCCCGCCAATCGTGGATTTTCGAATATCGAAAGACATAATCAGAATTTTGTGTAACAATATTGTTCTGTAACCCAAGAAGGTGCTGCCCCTCTTGGAGAGAGGCAGCACTTCCTTGGATTACGGAACAATATTGTTAAAAAACTGTTATTACGTCTCGATTTTGGAAAATCCACGATTGGCAGGCCCTTCATTGTGTTTTTCTACGTCACTGATATCAATTTCACATCAATCGAATGTGTTTTGGCTGAGGAAAT
>JAFFZH010011023.1:0-38677 GCA_018420115.1 Euura saliciscinereae | reverse complement strand
TTATGGGACGTACGTACGGTTGCCTGCTTCAGGCGCACCGAGTGGCCCGCATAGCGAGAAACTCACGGTATATATAAGTGGTCAGCACACGACCTCAGCTGTATGTTGGGTTGCCGTATCACAGGCGTAAATTTGAATGTCTGAAGACCAGGAATGGTCAGTGTTGCGTCTGTCACAAATTACACCTATTTGCAATACCATAGAATTATTATCCATTGTCAATAAATAAAAAGAAAATATTGATACGATTTTTTACGCATGCTTAGGCGATAGTTGTACACGACACGTTGATATGAGAAGGAGGATAACCTCTCCGACCTACTATCAACAATCTTATAAATATTTATGAATATGTGGTGAATTGAATAATAGAATTATAAAAATGGATGAAATTGAATGTAAATTGGCTACTAATAACGCCATATTAATTTCCCACGTGAGTATATTATACCTACATCATTACATACCATTGTTTACATTTAATTTTGAGGTTATAATTCCGATTATTTTCATTTTCTAAACAAAATTCTGTGATAATTTTTTCAAGCGCTCGATTAACGATACATTATTTTCAAAAAAACTTATAAAATTAAAATTTCTCAGGCCATCTCTAAAATTGTTGGGCTAATAAAACAGCGCAGCGAGGAATTAAACGGTGGAGATGTTTCCGGGGTAAAAAAACAAAAACAAGCAACGAATACTTTTCTCAGTAATTAATCATCACAACATTTTTACTCGATTTTATTTTTCTGTCTCAAACAGCTTCCAGAACTGGCGACGTTGATCTCGAAGTGCGAGAGCAGCAACGCTCTCATCAGTGTCACAGCTTGCCACGCTTTGACTACTCTCGTAGAAAACGGAGTCCTTGGCATCGCTACCACGTTGTCAAGATTCATCGCATTAATCGGATCGACAAAGTGAGTCGTGGCAAAAAAAGAAGAAAATAAATTTATTGAGAAAACTTTATTTTCAGAAATTACACAGCGGTAACAGCAGCAATAAGTAATCTTCTGCTACTAGCTTTGAAAATTTACGATGACAAGAATCCGTACGTCTGTCCATTCAATCTGAAAGCACCGCAGCATCCGTTGATAACGGTTCTGAGTCGGAACAGAGATATTTGGAGAGATGTTTTGAACCAAATGCAATTCATGGTCAATCATTACAGACGAGAGTGAGTTGCGGTCGATGTAGAAAAACCAGTAAATTTTGAAGACAAAGAAGATCCATTCATTTAATTGTTTTTGCTTTTTTCAGAATCGCGCAGAACAGTATAGAACTCCTGCGCCCGGTGTTTCTGTTCATCCTGTGCAACCCCTCGTCTACTCTTTCAGAGAGTTGCAGACAACAGACTTGGCATCTTTTGATCAAGACTAATCACGCAGCTTATTTACAAATCGAAGTTCTACTCTGGCTCCAAACGAACAATACGAATTCCTGCATCAATTCCAACTACAGGCTCGTCGAGTTCACTGAATTGGCAATATTGAACAAAGACAGAAAGCTTTACGCCGCGTTGACTCCGCTGGTAGCCTCTGTAGCTCTTGAATTGGTGAAACACGGCTGCGACCCCAGAGCCAATTTAGAAATACTCTTGGAAATATTCAAAGACCCTGATAACGAAGCCAGCAGCGTTACTACAGCGATATTAGCTGAACTTGTTCTAATATGTCCTGCGGTTTACCTCAATAACGTTGTTCGATTGTGTAAGTTCATTCAGGCTCGTGAAACTGGAACAAAACTGTTCATGGTCTTTCTTCTTCTTCAGGTTCAACTTTGATAGACGGAGGATCGTGTAACATTGCCAGCGCCCACATGCTACTGGCGTCTCTGTTACAATGGATGGCGTACCCTTCTTTATTATCCTGCGATTCCTTGGAGACTGCAAAAGATGTGATAAACACTATTAGAAACAGAAAAACGTGGCCTTCCAAGACGAAGAGACTTTACGGGAACAAGATATTCACCACTATCAGATATTTCGACCGTAACGTTCCGCTCTATACGGAGCTATGTCGTTGCGTAGAAAGTTTGACCGATGAGAACGTGACGGTTTGGCTCGAGAACGTCTCAAGCGCGCCACAAGATTTCAAATATAAATCAAAACTGCTTTTGAGTGGTATATTCTTGCAAACTACGGACACTGAAGTGGCGATAAAAACGTGCAACGTTCTGTTGAGCGTCGTTAGGGAGACTAATTCCTTTGCGTCTCACTTGCTTTCCTTGATTTTGTACAAATTGACCAATTCACAAGATTATAACGAGACTCGAGCGCTGCTCTTCTGCCTACCAGATCTGGCCGTAGTCAAGGAAAACGTCCCGCTCATAATTCATAACTTGGAAACTTTGCTGGGATATGGAAAACCGCTGAAGCAATTAGCGATTGAACTTTACCTAAGAACGTGGAAAAACGAGCCGAGATCCCATCGATATCTACAAGCTGCTTTGGTCGACGCCAGTAAAAATGATCATTCTTCGGAGACCAGTATAGCTTGCGCCAGGGCGATGAAATACATCTGCGAAACTCGACCGGAACATGGCGCAGAGCTCGTTCCATTGCTGTCGCAAATATTGAACAGGTGCAGCGATCTCACGGGCAGCGCACCCAGCGCTCTTGCCTTGAAGGGTATATCAGCTCTGTGCGGATCTGGAGTCATTGATATTTGCTCAACGTGGAAAGTCCTGGCGCCTAAACTCAACAAGGACAGAAGAAGCATCGTCCTGCGGAGCCTTTGCGATCTCTTCGGGGATATACCTTCGTATCCGAGTCGCCCTAGCGATAATTTTGACAAACTTATTGTAGAAGTTATAACGAAACTTTGGACTTATGTCTCTGCCTCTGAGAGCCTGGAAGTAGTCAAGTCCGCGCTTCACGCCCTCTCTGCATACGATTTAGAGCTTATTCCGTTGAAATCTTTGCCCGAGAACTTCAGGAAGGATTTAAAACTGCCAGAAATCTATTGCAAAACACCTGTTGACGCCGCGAGAAAACCCGAATTGGTTTTGCCCTACGTACCTGGGAATTGTTGGATACAAATGTTGGAGAATATCCATCCGTCGGCACTCCAAGCGGCTGGGGATCTGCTGATCGCTTTCATCGAAGCAGAAATAAACAGCTTTCGCGGGAATATCTATTCTCCGCCCCAAGGAGAGCCGGACAACTTCCGCGCCCTTACGGAGAAAAGCGTTATCAGAGCCGTTGGCGATTACGTGAGGCTCTTTTCCGTGCTTCCGAAAGGCCATAAGGAGCCCGTAGTAGTCGAATGCTTGAGAATACTCTCGCACAAGTACCAAAAGCCTTTGCCACCTGTAAACTGGGTATTTCTGCAAGGAGTTTTGCGGCTGAACGACGACGTTAAAAAATACGCTACGGCCATAGCTTGTCATCAAATGACGATATCGACCTCTGCGAAAAGATTCGTGGAAAATTATCTGGCCACTTTTGAGGCGGTAACGCAGCTCAAGGAGTACGATTTGATCTATGAAAACTTGGAGGACTTGTGCAAAGGAGTGCCGCCGAACATCCTGAGACCAGTTTTGGAAAAAACTCTTAATTACACGTTGGAAAAGGCACTAATGGGCAACGACGAGACTATCGATACGTTCAAACGGATCATGGAGTCCTACAGAGGGGCTCTCAACGACGAAACGATTCATGACGCTAACAGAACGTTGCTCTCTATCATATTGGAAGGGCTTCTGGATAGAATTGATGCGGAAAACAAGCTCTTTGAATGCTATGTGGATACGGTGGTTGAACTATCGTCAAAACACATCGAGAGAATGACCTCGCCAAGCGTCTGGTGGGAAGTTACAACGCAGCGGTTGAGGAAAGCAATCGTTATCAGAGCCGAATTGACAAAGAAGAAAGACGTGGATATGCCGCTCGCTTGGATGAACGAAGTCATCGATGCTTCCATCGCAATGCCTGGGTAAAAATCAATATATCGAATTCTCAATTTAATCTATTCGTTATTCTAACTTTTTATTTTCATTTTCAGAGAACACATCTTTTTGCTAAAAACCATGTTAGACATTCAACCACAAATGCGAACCGAATCATCCAGTGCGAGATGGTCGTTGGAATTGATGGGACGGATTCAGGCTGTCCTAGCCGATGCATCGCTGGACGATAGCACCCAAAGAGCTGCGTTTCTCTGCGACGTATTCTTCATATCTTCCATCGGGCTTTCGGGCAGCGATTGCCTGCTCACAAGCAGCGACTCTCTTACTTTATCCAAAGATCTGAGGGCCAGTTTGTTCCCTCAGGCGTTAGCGGATTTAGTCCAGAAGGAACATTGGCGAAGTATCGTTACTCAGGTGAAATATGAACGTCTGTAAATTATGATACGGTGGATTTTAAACTAATCTTCTTCATTCATATTGATTCCACAGATTATGGAGTGGTTGAACCACATGCGAAAAAGTGTGCTACCTGAATTATACACAACTGCATTCAACAACGCGTTAATTTCGCTGAAGCACGAAAGATACTTTGGCGAAGTTTGGACTAAATACTTATCTCATAAGTTGCAAACGAATTTACAGTTATGACAAGGATTGGAATGAAAAGAAGAAAGAAAAAGAAAATTGTGTAATATTAAATATTTTTTATTTTGTTATATTATATACGTATATATCTAATTGTTCAGCCTTAAACGTTTAACATCAATGAAATGTTCGAATACCTATACATAGAGTGATTAATTATTGTTTTGAAAACACACGCTTGAAGAATACATCATACACATACATAGATCTACACTACAATTGTTAATTACAATAATCTCGTATTTCCTACATATTTATTTACATAATTCTTCTATCTCAAACCCTAGTGAATTTCTTTCGAAATAAACGAATTTCATACTCAATTGACGAGGCTGTGGAATTGATTTTCTAACAATAGTCAATATTTTCTAGATTATGAATTATTTACAATGAAAAAATGAATATAATCGATACCGCAAATGAAATTGCCGACCAAGCATGAACAAAGAGTGATAAGTGGAGCGCAAAAATACAGCTTGTGGGAATCCATGAAAAATAATTCGTTAACGTCGAGCAGACGCTGCCGTTGAATAAGCTAATAGCATAGACTCGTCACATATGTTGTATGTGACGATAACTATAATGCTACACGGATGTCTCGCTATTGTCTAACGCCATCACAGTCAGAGTGTGGGGCCTCGATCCGCACAAGATCTGTTCGTCGGAAGGTCGCATCCTTGGTTCTAGTACATTTCTTTTAGACTCTGCATTCTTCTTTATCGGAGTCCGACTGGGACTGGACTTCCTGCTGTTCGGATACGACTTCAACAGCCGAGCTCTGCGGGACCGACGAGAAATACAAGATATCTATTATCCGTTTCGTTACATTAACTCCGAGCAACTTTTACCCAACTTACGCGTCCATAAGTTTGAGAACTAGTCTCGAATAGACTTGGTATTCCTCGTCGCTAAATTCTGTAGGATCGTGTCTCGCGTGCTCGTATAAATCACAAAATTGGTGAATCAGTCTTTGCCCACTGCCATTCAACGGAGCAGCCAACGTCATCAGGAGATACGCTCTCAAGTTCTCCGTCGGATGACGCTTCAGGCAGTTATCGTACTTTGTTATTTCAGCCTCTGTGAGAGAATAAATCGGAAGATTAATCAAATCTCTTCGTGATACTTTTATGAATACTGTAACATACCCAAATTTTTCACGTCATCTACGGCCTTCAGTCTGTAATAATGAGGCGGAGCCTGACCACCCGGTGCCATTATGTACCTCGGATCGCTTATCAACTGCGGTTCATGAGCGACTCTCGGTATTACTTCGATTCTCCGTTCAACCTCGCGTTTCAACGACTGTAATGAATAAATATCGTAGTTTCCGGGAAAGAAAAATATTGAAAAAGGGTATCGTCCTTTTATTTACGGGGAAATATTGAAGCAATCGACCGAATTTTGGTTGAATTTGGGAGTTCTGTAGGCGTTCAGGTACTATTTACTCGTTCAGTTTCTGCTTCCTAACCTATAAGTTAGTGTAGATTGATAACAAACCTTTTTCGCATCGTGTCCGATGGGAACGTGAGGGCCTCTTCTAGACCTCAGAGCAAATCTCATTATTTGTCTCTTCGCAAAGATGAACAACAGTATAAACATCAATACTCCAACTCCGATAAATATCACGATTGTCACACCTGACAGTTCCTGTGCCATGTTTGATATTTATCTCACTCGAATACTCGAGGCGCGTCCTTAGTTCGTTTAACTCCGTGGATATTCGTGACTTGTCGCTTTTTCATTCATTCCCATGGATTTTGAAATTCGAATGGGACTGTGGTCGCATATTTGGACCCGGTTTTATAAAAGATTCCCAACAGAAATGTTTATCGAAAGATGGAAATATTTTTATTCACCGATGCAGGATGATTATAACATTGAAGAGAAATTACAGAAAAAAGTCGTACATATGATGATTAGGCGAAGAAACGATGATCTTCTGACCCCAGTAAACTAAGAAGAATTGAGTATGGTAAAAACGGATTCAACTCGAATCGAATGAAATTAAAAAGACTTGTGTCGCAATTCTTTTTGATTTTTCTCAATTCTGAAGAATTGGCACACAATAAGTCTTTTTAATTCCATTCAATTCGAGTTGAATCCGTTTTTACCTTACTCAATTCTTCTTAGTTTACTGGGACCACAGATCCATAATAAAAGATTGATTACAATTGTTTAAGAAATATTTTCGATTATCTTGCTTATAAGTTTCTTGAACAATGGGTCAGTGACTGCGGCTATTTCCTCAAATAGATGTTTTTGTTTATCGGTGGTCGGCGGGTTCGTCTTCAAGAGACTGAGCACCAATTTTCCATAATTTTTATCCTTGGAAAAGTTGTAGGGTTTATTCCACAGCAAATTTAGTATCTTTTCCTTGGTGTTATCCTCCACGTTATCCACTATCAGATCTTGCAGGACTGGAATGTGCCATTGCTTGAGATCTTTTACTGCGGTGGAAAAGTCCCTGGAACGTAAAAATCTAGCTTTAAAATATCCACAAAGAATTATACACAACAACTTGAAAGTTATTCGGCTTTGGTCATCGAAGATAACTCATTATCTCATAAAACTAATTAAACTCGTGAGGAAAAAACTCTAATACTTGCCAAAATATATTCCAGCATTAGTTTAAAAAAAAATTGACGAGTCATGCACGCATATGTCTGACTGTGTGAAATACTAACGAGATATATGCGCGTTTTTGCTGTGTATCTATGCTGCCTGTTATGCTGAGAATAGTAGTTATCTCTTTGACATCGTAATCTAGAGATGGAACGAAAACTAGATTCTCTATATCCTCTGGAAACTTGGAAACGAATTCGGTTATCGCCGCGTTGAGTAATCTGGAAGGTTCTTCGTTCGATGTTATCTGAAAAGTGGTTTTTGATACCGAATAACGACGATCTTTCGATACTCGAAACTGAGAATCTCAAACTTTCTACTCACTACGGTCAACAATAAATCTTTGCAAACAGGACCGATAAATCTTTCGCTCAGTTCTGTTTGCATGGCACAGATCGAGTGACACAGATTAAAGATTCCTTTATGGCTTAATTTCTTGCTCAGGTCACCGACGATTATCGATAATTCAGAATCACTGATATCCCGCAGTAGGTTGACCTCCACTTTTCCGTTAACTCTCTCCAGCGCCTCGTACATCAAATCCGTCAGATTTCCGATGGAGGTGAATGAGTCGGAGGTCGAATTGGATCTGTCTGCCTGCGTGAAAGCGTATTGAGTTGCTTGTGTTGATTGAGGAAATTCCTCTTGGCTACTCTTCGGAGAGTTGACCGCAGCTTCCACGTCTGCTTCCGCGTTATCATTATCCTCTTTCGCAATCGTTATTTCGGGTTCCTGCAATCAGTTCCCAGTATTCACAATTTACATCTCAGCGAGGAAAAATATTCATCCATAAATTATATATATATAATATTATCATATATGTATATAAATTATAATTATATATATATAATGTTCTCTAAAAATTATATAAACTGAAATTAATTTATTTTTGAAGATATTTTTTGTGTTTCGTATCTTTCTTTCAAGTCTCAATATTTATTGAATTCTAGAAATAAATCTATGAATAATAGAAATTCAAATTTCCCGCGGCGGAGAATTCAAAACATTTCAACCAGCTGCCTTTGAATGCGTGTGGGAAATTCCAATTACTCACCTCCCAGCTAACGCTCCGCCATGCGTCTCTCAATCTCGATTCATTATGAGCCGAATTATTTTTTACGGAGTTTAACCTCTCCAACGAGTCAGAGGACAGAGTATATTTGACAAACTGATTTTCCGAGTCTCTCTCACTCTTCATGCTGGTCAAAATACCCACATTTTTCCCGCTGTAAAATATATATATTTATAAAACTGACCGAATTATTCACGTATCTATCTCTCTCTATTTATCTCCTTCCGTCGTCTGCTGTGGCATTCCCACTCTTCGAGACAATAATAAGGAATATAAAATATTTATCGATCATGGATGTTATTTGCTTTTGAAGCATGAGGAAATTACCTCTGCATCATAAACATAATTCATTTTCCCGTGCTTTCATTGCTTTCTCGTTAAATTTTAGACTGAATTCGGTTCAACGCGAGTTTCAACGCTTGTAGTGTCGACGTTGACACACGTCACACGCACACAAGGCATGAGACACGGACATCATTTGCCCGTGGGCATTGCGCGCAACAGGTGTTGTCCTCACAGCAGTCTTTACTTTCCGTATACAATCAGTGAATGTGATCGGCTAATAAAATAATGACAGTCCGTCGATGGGACTGGAAGCACACTACTTTCGGAACGAAATAAAGAAGATCGCTAATCGTCGCATCCAGGAATTAACTGTTTTCGATTAATTCCCAGACTGTACGTATCATAGTTTATTTTAATCCCAAAACACGATGATGATTGTTATTCTAGTGAACTATTCGTCGCTAACTCAGTTTTTCTATCAATCTTGTTCTTTATAATAATGATAAAATACTAGTTTTTTCAATATTTTTCATTCTGCTAGACTAGAAGTTTTAACGAAGCGTAACATTTTGTTTGTTGCTACTCGTGACGTCGATGTAGCAACAAAGACCTCAAACGAAAAGATAATGGATTGACTGTTCCGTACCACCTACGCAAAACCAATCTATTATTCTATTCACACTTTCGCCGAAGGTTATTAATTTGTACATCCTTGAACTTTGAGTGCGGCTAACAACGTGCACGAACTACGGAAATACCCAATAGATATAATACGATTTATCTCGCATTGTACGACAATTATAAACTGGATTATCTGCGACTGTTTTTTTTTTTTTTCAATTCAAGAACTGGAAATTCCAGAGAAAAAACGAGATACGGAGAGGTCGTCGCATCATATCTGTGTCATTCTACTCGCTGCTGGTCTCGCTTTTCCCATTTATCGCAGCGCAGACTCCGCTTTTTGAATATTGATATTCTTTTTTCTCCTAAAAGCGCAATCATTCTTTTATCGCAAAACTGGGTTATTTTTTTCCTCATATAGTCAACTAATTATCTTGCTCTTTGATCTGTCGTCCAGACCGTTTGATAACACAGAATTCAACATCCCATTGCGCAATTTACCCTGTAGCGCATTTTAATTATGCACCGACACGTCCCAGTAAATTCTAATTCTGTAATTGATGATATTTTCTGTTTCCGATTGGTCGCAGGTGTGCAACTAATTCAGTGCAACAAATTCCCTTCGTCAAAGAAGACACACCATGTCTACTATAATATATAAGATAAAGCGGAAGCTGCAGACAGCCCTGACAACTGACGGCATGCCGAACAAAGCCCTGACTACAGACGCTATGCCTGACCCACCAAGGATCATTCTTCAAGGCCCGGACCCAAACTCGAATATATCGGAGGCGGAGATCAAGCATAAATCTGCACCCGTTTCTCCGGATCCTCAACGAGAGATTATTCCGGTTATCAGGAGGCAGAGGTCTGCGACTGATGCAACGAGACGAAATTCCGAATTCTTTAACGCGGAGGACCACCTCGGCTCTGCTGAATCCGCTAAGCCGCAACCAAGACCCAGAAGTCCACGGACTAAGACCAATAGGCAGAAAAGTAAAACAGGTGATTCATCGCTTAGTACTGAATTTTATCTCGAATAAATATGCATTGATTAATGTTTTGACAATAATTTTACAGCAACAAATGGAACTGTTATGAACATCAGTGTGAACAATTCAAATCACGTCCAGATCGGCCCACAGATTATTCACGAGAGCGTCACTAAAAACTTTTACAGCGATTACACCACTGAAGAGAGTCCTAGAAGACCAAAGGATGAGCCTATGCCGCATGATGTGGAAGAGCTGAGCGGGTGTAAAAAAGAAATAAGTCGTGAAGATATAGATTTGGTGAAAACACACCTGGGAGCCAACTGGCGGGATGTGGCTAGAAGACTGGGCAACTCCGAAGGCCAGATTGACCACTTTAAATTGGATTATGAACCGACTAGTGAGGTAAACGAGTCGGCATACGTGTTTGAACAATAACAGAAAAAGGTGCGGCGTGTCTAATCTATGAGTATTTCTGTTACAGTCCATCCTTCAAATGCTCCTGGATTGGCATCGAGCCAACACTAGCGACGCGCAAGTTGGAAAGCTCATTTCCGCTATTTGGTCATCCCGAGAATACGAATGCGCCAAAAGATTAGCCGCGTCTCATAAAACTTCAACTTAACAGAATCTTAGGTTTTTTACTCGATGTGAAATTATTTTATATATATTTTCAATATTGGTGTGCATTTTTATCAAATAAGTCGCTAATGATCTTATAAATTGAGACTTTAAACGAAACAACATAAAAAAATTACCAATAGCATGAGGATAATCAGCATACCATTTTTATACACTATTTGCATTCCACTGCGGGTTTTTATATGCGAGTCTAATGACGGTGGGTCGTAATTGTTCTCAATTACCGACAATTGTGTGTTCAACGAATACTCGAATTTTAATGAAAATTATTCAGCGTTTGGATATTTGTATTTTTCTATAACTATTTCGAATATGAAAAAAAGTCTTGTTGAATCAAACTATAATAATTATATGTATACACATATATTCTTTGTTTTTTCTGTTTAATTTTACAATTGTACATATATACAAATGAAAAAAAAATTGTTGGTTTAGATATCCTTCATTTATTGTATTCATTTCCATAAAACCTTATGTGTTCCATTCGCATGGATGGCAAAAATTCTACCATTTTTAAATCTGCTACAATTATTTGTCAAGTTGTTAAATTGAAACCAGTTTCAAGCGTTGCGGCTATGTTGAGGAGTCGTAGGGACAGTTTGATACGATTATAGTCAAATAATTTTATCAGTTACAGAAACTAAATCTATACTTCTATATATTTATATTAAAAAAAAAATTAGGTCCAATTAAAATAAAAACTAAAAGGTGTTAATACTAGATTAATCGAATTCCTCAAACCTTATAAGTATGTTAATAATAATAGATAGAATGCAATATGGTACGATTGGCTAGGAACGAGATGCATCATCTTCCTTCGCTAGTTTAACTTATTTAGTGCTTATTAATTATTATTATCATAGTCAAGTTATCTCCGGGGAAAATTTGTTTACAAATTTGTCTCCCGCAGCTGAATTGTTATGTAACAAATGTATATGATATAAATGCTCTTACAGCGACATGTGAAAATATATTCTAGGAATTAAGGCTTGATTCACGCTTTCGGGAATATAGCAGATTTAACTAATGCCTTATAGGATCTGGAATCATACTTTGTTTAGATTATAAAATATAATATTCGATATAACTTAGCAAAGATTAATTATTCCCTATCTACTAACGAGGCTTAGTTTCAGCGTTAGACGCTACCGACGGATATTTTCGTCGGCGTTAACGGCGCCATCGGTTCGACAGTTCTGCTATTTCGCTTATTTTGACTCCGCCCAATCAATTCATTTCTATTTTCATATATATGATGTCTACATTTTTCAAATTCAGCCAGCATCTCTGTCATACTTTTGTCAGCGTCTAAAACCATAACAGGAGCTGGTAATGAAAACAGAGATTTATTGTACAGCCAGTCGTCGTGGACGTTGTGAATCTGCCTCAAATAATCCAGCGAAACGCAGTCCTCTTCTTTTCTAGCCCGTGCTCTCATCCTCTCGTAAACCACTTCCGGAGAGGTTCTCAGATATACTGTAGAAAATCAGAAAAACAATATTTTTATTCTACCTTCTAACAATTATTTTATTATCATTAGCTCATGATCATGAGTTCAGAGTAGTTTGTTATTTTTCATCGTAGAGGCTTTCAAATGTTGACAATTTTGTCTGAAATGAAACGTTTTTAGTCAATTTCACCCCGATTATTCTATTCTTTTACCTATCAGGTCCGTTTCGATGACGGCGGAGTGTATGCACCACTCGTGCCACTGCTCCAAAACATCGAGTTCCACCTTTTCAAGCATCTGGGTGCGTCTCATGTTCTCTATGAAGCAGCGAGCGCTGTATACAGATCTTTCCATGACTTTGTAAGGCAGATGAGTCTTCTGCGTGTGCAATTGAAGCATCGTGAGCTGGACGTAGGACTGAAAGAGGCAGCCGTACCTCACCGGATCCTTGTACATTTTCTCCTGTAAAAAAAATACGATAATCGACCGTAGAACAAAAGTAAAGCGGCGGTCTTGAACTCTTACCAATAAATTTGTGCCACCAACGTCGCGCCAGAGCTCGACCGGCTCCTGCAGAACGAGCATGTTGCTGTTTTGCTTAAAGTTGTTCAAGAACGTCGTCTTTCCACTTCCGATGTTGCCTTCTATGCAAACGGTGAAAAGCCGTTTGCAGGTTTTGTCCGGTGACATCGCCATCCTCGTGAGTAGTTTTCCTGGAAGAAAATAAAATTCGAACTCAATGAGTACCTCATCCCTTTATGTTTTTTCTTGACGATAGATTCACGAGTCTTTGACTTGTTGACGTTCCATTGTTTGTTTTCTTGACAATGGTTTTATCGATCTGTGTCACGTGTTCGAATTGAATGAAGCACAGAATGTAAACACGATCGATTTCTCTCGTGTTTAATCAAGACTTGAAACAGAAATAATTCAGAGGTGATCCTTGACCGAAGGTGAAACGTAAACACTAGCAAAATTGCACCAAATATTCGCAGATTTCGTCACCATGTCGATTGCCGGTTGGAACGGTGTCGCAGATTTCGCAATAGCGACAATACTTACCGGACTATCGGGGATAGGAAAATATGACTCGAATCACTACCGAGGATGTCAAGTAAATCTGTTAGGACGTTGACACTGTTCCAAAAGAGCGCGAAAGGCGTTAGATTCCCGCGTAAATACGGTAAAGTTGGTAGTAGGGGAACCGTGCGTCTCTCTCTAACGGTCGATAATTTTGACAGGCGCACACCGGCCGTTCGATTAACAACATTTACCCTATCATTTTCGAGGTTCAATTTTTTTAGAAACGTTTGACACACTCACCTATGACAGACATCGTCGATACTGTGATTTTAAAACCGGATTTTAACGACTTTATCACACCCTCCGCGCTCCCCGGACACCCTACACATCCGCTAAGAATGGCTAGGGACTTCCGCGGCTGCGTTCGTACTCCTGTTTTGCCGCAAGAGCGCTCGGTGGGCAGAAGGAGCGGGGCGAACCGGTGCACAATTTAGCGCGGAAAATTCAAACGGGTGAAGGGTTTAAGACTCCGATGTCCGAACGAAAGCCGAGTATATTTAGTTGGGACCTAGCCGTGGCTTGCTACCATATTTTCAAGCCATTTATGAAGTAGAATGGAGTCATTTGGGGGAAATCTGTAGATTACATTCATTGATTCGGTATTCCTAACCTCAAAATCAATACTTATACCTCTAATGTGCGTGTGTCAACGATTTATATGCATTCACTCACCTATGAAAAGCCCTCTTGCTATTAGCACTTGTAATTTTAAATGAATTTAAACTGCCCGCGGTAAATTGGGCACCAGAAAACTTCATGTGGCGATCAAGGAGGATTAGATAGAGGGAACGCTGAGCGTATACCGAAACAACAGCGCCATCTGTCAGGTGGGTCCGAAAGCTTAGTTGCTTCTGCGCATGCGTCAATTCAGGCTGTTGAACGGCACCCCACTACCGATGGCTGACGCTCCCGGGGACCGACGCCGACGCCATTACCAGTTATACTCGTGAACAGTACAGTAACCGACTGAAAGTGTGTGATAACTTTTAAAACCTGAAAATGGTTTTAAGGTGTGGTGTAAAATGCTGTGGGAGGAATTCGACAGACGATTCGCAGCACTCTTTTTTCAGACTGCCAAAAGATATTGAAACGTGAGTACATATAAATTTAACTTGATATGCGCATACTGTGTTTGGTGCAGACCTAACCTCAAACTCGGTCGTAATTTAAAGATTACCATCAGGGCGTTTATAGTAGGAATTCATTATCCAATGTTTCTAATGTAATGTCTAATATGTCTTCTCTATTTTCCAATGTGTGTAACGATGCTATTTTCGAAATTAGGATTGTTTACCCTGATTACAATTGAAAACACATCTAAGTTATACATACATATATGTAACTGTTTACAGGCGCCAGAAATGGCTACAATTTACTGGAAAGAGAGAAGGTGAGAACGTCCGTATTTGTGGGGATCATTTCGACCCGAAGTCAATAAGGAAAAAGTATCCGAGGCCGCTGTTAGTGCGGAATGCTGTGCCGACGATATGTGGTGTCTTCCATGGAACTTCGCAACGGAAATCGCAACCCCAGAAATTGATCGAAGGTACAAAATGTTCTCACAATCAACTGTAACTGAAGTAGTGGTCATTAATAGTAATATTAACACAAATTTGCAAATCACAGACAATCATCGACAAAACACTGAACAGCAGGAAAGACGTTCGCCACCACGAACACAAATTATAAACATCAATGCCAACAACGTATCTCAGATCATAATATCAGGTGAGAACAGAAGAGTAATTGTAAATATCATGAACGCGCCAAAAAATGATAAGGGTACTCATGGAAATGTATAGAAATCAAATTGTCTAAGGCTTCTAATTGCGAAGCAGATGAAAATCAGATTTTTGCCAAACTTAGTAAAATTAATTTGACGTCGCCTCCAAAACCGATAGAAAACTCACATATCCAAATACCTAACGTAGACGATGTAGATGGAGATCTAAAATCTGAAGTCGAAACATTCACAGAGGATAATGCAATTTATTACATCGCAGGGTATCTCTGCAAAAAGTATCTCGTACATCACGCATGTGAAAAGTGTGAGCAGATTCTGATCAATAGACAGGACGACAATTTTGAAGATTACAAACTTTTCACAATAATGAAGCAATATGCCGTTGAAAATGGCTTATTACATGCCCGAGAGCAAGTTTTCAAAACACTTAAAGAATGGGAAAAACAATTTTCAGTAGTAATTGAGTCAATTCTACATATTCGAAATATAACTAAAGCCTTGGCAGCTATAATTCAACAGATGTGTCCGATAATTGAACTTTGCACCCCAGAAGCAACAGCATCTTTCTTGGGAACATTTCTTAGGATACGATGCCATTGGCAAAGTAGGTTTGTTAGGAGAAAGATAAATAGCCGTAAGCACCATACCAGAAACTCACGCCTAAAAAGGTACCCTGGTCCACCCTCGGTGAAAATATAATTATCATTAGGACTAGTATTACATAGAGTTATGAGTTGAATATAAGTTGTATGTATATATATTTTGTTATTATAGTAAGACTTGAATCAATGTAAATATATTCTTTAATTATTAGCATTAGTATTACCTAAAATTGTGAGTTAGATATAAGTTTTATGTATATATATTCTGTTATAGTAAGACTTGAATTAATGTAAATATATTTTTAATTATCAGCATTAGTATTACCTAAAATTGTGAGTTAGATATAAGTTTTATCTATAAATATATTTTGTTAAATTACGACTCTGATCAATGTGATGATATTTTTTATTTTTAGTATTAGTATTACCTATTATTATTAGTATTACCTAGTATTATTTTTAGTATTAGTATATTACCTAAAATCGTGAGTTAGATATAAGTTGTATATATATAAATATATTTTGTTAAATCAGGACTCTAATCAATGTGAAGATATTTTTTATTGTTAGCATTAGTATTACCGAGATTTATGACGTAAATCTAAGTTGCATGTACAAATATATTTCGCCAAACTATTGCCTAAATTGATGTCAACATATTCTTAATGCCACTTATCTCGTCAATTGATGTTCAATGACGAATATTTGTTACCTGAATCGTATGTGTGGGAGTTCAACAGAAGTTATTTCTGTCCTCAATAAAACCAAATTATTTTGTGATAAAATAGGCTTCTACATCATTTTCCGTTACCCTTCTGTTTCCTCAATGGCTTTTCAAGACTAGTTCGCACAGCTCAGAACCGTTTTTCTCTGAACCGTACATTTGAATCTGGCGGTGCACTAGCAAAAAAGAAGGGTGGGGGTACTATAGTTCCGGACCGACCTGCTTGAGGCGCTGAACGCTGTGTACGCTAAAATACATTGCGGCCTTATGGCAGCGTTCCCTCTATCTAATCCTCCTTGGTGGCGATGTTCAATTGACCATTCTCTCAATCGCAGTTCCAGGCTTGCCGCTAGGTAAGCGCTAGTGTCGCCGGTAGAGACAAACAAAACACTTTTTGTCGTGTTTATTGTTGATATTGTCAGGAATCGTAGAGTTCGATGCAATTATTTCGATGGTACTCGTTAAAAACTCAGATACATTAGATTTTGTGCTATTGAAACTCGAAATTCAAATATTCCCTAGATTCGACACTAGCGCTTACCTAGTGGTCACTCTATCGTTCTTTGCGAAAATATTCCTCAATTGTTTCACTCGACGGGGGCAGTCCGCCATCCAGTGTATAACAGAGACCGGTGGCCCCACTGGTTCGGTGGGGAATAAACAGCTGTTTGTGTGACATGTTCCACACTTCACGGTGGTCGCCCCTGCTGTAGATAATCGCGATGATTTAACGCTGTCAAAAGTCGAGATTTTGTTAGAATTAAGCTGATTCAATTAGGATAATGGGGTGCGTGGGGTTATAGACGAGGCTGTAGAACCACACGATTTCACATGCCGCTGTGAGACCGATATATTTCCGTATTATTCGACGGATAATCATGGCACAGTGCAAGTTAACCCCTCAAGAGTTCATCAGCAACACCTTCTCGCCCCAGGTTGCTGCTGTCTGTTCACCTGCCGCCGAAAATACTTGTCAAAAAAATAATCTCACGTTCATCGAACTACTGCAACCCTTCTGCAAGCTCAATGCCGAAGGTCAGTTTCAGATTTAAAATTACTATGGCTATCCTCCCTCGCCACATACAACTTTCAAATCCTATATTTTATATCCTACTCTCCGACTCACCTCTGCATGGATTGAAAGACGATCTCCGCCTCATTCCTTGATTATTAATTCTACTCACGTCCTAGAAAAATGGATTTAACACTCCCTAAGTCGTCAGAAATTAATTACATCGTGTATGATTAGATTTACGAAGTGGTTCGACCACTCCAAAGAGTAAAACTCAAACTCAGAGGTCGCATAGAGCCTGCAAGTTGGGGTTTTACTCTCAGGAACGGTCGGAGCATTGAGAAAAATGCAGATGCTAATCCGTCGACTTACATATTCAGCTCAAGCCGCTTCAATCAATTGATATTCTGTTTTTCACTCCGTCTCGCGGACTCGATAGATAGATCCGTCTACTGGACAGTATTTATTACCAGAGATTAGATAACTCTCTGGGCTCACTTTCGCTATCGCCATATTCCATTGAATTTTCTAAATAGTATTCTGCATATGCTAGAAAATAACAAAATCCTCATTTTGAGGTACCCAAAACGCCCAATTTGAGGACACCATGATCGTGGTCACCCTAAATCTGATTGAATTCCGTCGATTCGTTGCTGTGAAAGATTCTCTATCATTTTTCAGGACACATTAAGGACCCGCAAGGGGCGACGGTCACGGTTCGGAACCTCCGAGTATCGGTTCAAGACATAAACTTTCGTCCTCCTCAGCCTACACTGGCTAGAAAGATGCTTAACGAGTCTGTGAGTTCGTTTCCTTGCGAGCGGACTACCGTTGTACAGATAGGATCAACGAACTTGGACATTCCTGTGTCTGTGCCGTGGTTCGAATCGTGGAGAGAGATGCTCTTGGCGGTGCAATTCCCATCTGACCACGAATTCACCAAGCACTTTTTGGCCTGTATGATCATCGTCTCGACCGCCGATGAAAATCCACTGGAAAAGATTCAACACATGGGAGCACAACTCCATCAGAGCGTACCTGGAAAATTGCCAAAATGGTTCAACAATAACGCTCTCAGATACTACATACTCATTCACGATACTTTCCAAGACGATAAAAACAAGTGAGCTATTCGACTCGGAGGATCCCCTGCTCCGATAATTTTTTGGAGTAGTTCAATTAGTAAACCACGAATCTGATTTCAGGGCTGAAACTGTCTACACGGAGATGAAGAACATCTATGGACCCAATAATTGCTTCCTGTTGCAAATGAACTCGAGACCACCAGGACCACTGGACGATACCACGCATCTGCCGGATCCTTGGAGTCAGTTTTTAACCAGACACTCGGATTTGTCTGAAAGCAGCGAACAGAGTAGCTCGCCTAGAACTCCTGCCGATACTAGCGGAGTCTCTGCAATGCCTAATCAAGTTACCACAGAACCAGACAGGTGCTCAAACAACATTTCTTCGCTTCAGAGAATCATGAAAGCTTGTTTTTTTCAGGATTTAGGATCATTTACATACGATCATTTTTCAGATCCAGTCTGGCGGGTACTCCGATAGCGCCTAGGAACCCAATCCTGGGATCTCCAGACGTTAGCGATACGATAAGTCTTTCGTCGGATGCGTCTGAATCTGCCACGGGTCCGCTCGAGGTTGGTCAAGAGGCGGTTCCAGTTACGATACACCCGTTGAGTCCAGAGACTGAGAAATCGTCGTACAATTTCATAACGTCGTCAGTAACGTTGAAAAACCAGTTGGAGAACAATACCCCAATTAATGATAACGTTTGGGCAGATTCACCTAGTCAGCCAGCCATACAACATGGTGTAAGATTGTCCTCTCAGGATCTGGAGAGACTTAGAACGTTGATTACTGAATTTTGTTTGAAAAGTTTACTGCCTTACGTTGAAAAACAAATCGGTCTACTAAATGACCTCATTTCAAATAAGAAGGGTGTTAGTAGGTCTTTATTCAGCGCCACTAAACGGTGGTTCGTTACCAATAAACCTGGGGCACCTGGCTCCGCTCCGGCAAATGCAGTAATGTAAGTACGTACGATATACAAACATTACGCGCTTGCTTCGTCGGTTTTCAGCGAAAATAAAATACAGCCGCGGATCCAGATCCTCTCTATTCTTACCACATCTTTTCAGCTACACATCGGACTCCCCTGAACTTCAACTACGGAGATTAGGAGATCTCTGCTTCATGTTCGGCCACTATTCTCTCGCCTATCAAGCCTATCACAGCGCCAAGCGGGACTTTGCCGCGGATCAGGCGTGGCTGTACTACGCGGGTGCCTTGGAAATGGCTGCGCTGAGCGCATTCATGCAGGGAGAAGTGACCAGGAAGTCGATCGAGTACATGGACGACGGGATCGTGGCCTATCTGAACAGCTGCAAAATGCCGCAGTTTGCGACCAGAGCCACATTGCTCAGCGCCGAGTGCCTCAAGGGCAGAGGCTTGTTCGGAGAAGCTGCGAAGCAACTGATTCGAATGACCAGCGAAGACTCGGACCTCAGGTCGGCGGTTCTCCTCGAACAGGCTGCCTACTGCTTCATCAGCTCTAAGATGATGCGGAAATATGCATTCCACGCCGTTCTAGCCGGACATCGGTTCTCTAAAGCTGGACAACGGAAACATTCTCTGAGATGTTATCAGCAGGCTTATCAGGTCCGTTCTCGACTCATTAGCTGCGTCCCGTTTAAGTTCAGAATTGAATTCATGTTCCATTTCAGGTTTACAACAATCGAGGATGGTCTTTAGCCGAAGATCACATTCATTTCACGATCGGTAGACAAGCGGCGTCTTTGAAGCTGGTGAAAGACGCTGCGAAAGCTTTCGAGAAATTGCTGAACGAATCCAGCAGACAGCCGGCACCCCAACAGGCAGCTTTTCTCCGAGAATTTCTTCATACTCATAACGTGTGTATTTAGAGGGCGTTGATTGAATTCGCAAGGTGTTTTGTTTATCCAATGCATTCGTTATTTCCAGTTGTTGTTTCAAGAGGAAACAAAGGATTCGGATGTTCTTCCAATACTGCCGTTGCCACTGATAAGTAGCAACGAGATCAAAGTATTATTTGGGCCATTACCAAAAACTGATAAAAACAGCATTCCGGCCAGTCACGTTTCGTTCGATAGCCAAGATGTGGAAGACGTTAGATGGTCGAAGCTTGAGGAAGTACTTATAACCGAGGCTCTAGGATCCGTTCCAATGATCTTTAAGCCTACGGTAGCTCTGTATTCCGACAAGAGCAACAACTCTGCAAAGCCAAACGCGGTGATCAATGAACCGGTACACTTCTGCGTAGAGCTGCACAATCCGTTGCACATACCACTGCCTTTATCCCACGTCAAGTTACTGTGGGCTTTCGATAAATGCGCGGAGAAAGAGCTCGACAATCAAGATCCTGACCTGAAAGATATCAACGAGGAATATGATACCCCGGGAGTCCCGGTTGAGAGTCCGAGTATCGAGGCTATCGTGCTACAGCCAGACTGTAAACAGAGCATCGTGCTATCCATAACTCCTAAACGAATTGGCCAAGTCCAAGTATTGGGGCTGAGCTACAAACTATCGAATCCCAATCAGACGGTGGCCGATCAACCGGTAGTCAATCCGAGCATTAGTATAGCTGGTAAACGACTGTTTGAACTCAAAGGACCGAAGTTAAAAAATGTTAAAGAAAGGCCAGGTGCAAAAATGTACGGAGAAGACTACAGGCTGGAAATGAACGTCGTCGAAGGAGCGCCTTTTGCTCAAGTGAGAAAATACGTGTTTTCTGAAATCACATCGTTACACTTTTGATCTACAATTTATGATACATTCATTTATCGTTGTTTTCAGCTCTCTTTTAGAAAATTGTCACCAGAGATGTTGTGCGGTGAGATGCAGAGGGTCGAAGTTACGTTGAAAAACATCGGGAATGCACCTCTGACAAATATTCACATTGGTTCTACAAATCCTAAGCTATTTTCTTTGGAAAATCAACCAGCTGCCACTAACAACGGTAAATTATGCATCGATATCATTTAAATGACTGTATATCGGTGTATGGATTGAGAAATTTACTACATGTGTTTTTTCTGCAAATCTTTCCAGCAAAAGCGAGCGGTCTTGTAACGAAAATTCATCTTCCGCCGTCGACAAACGGAATCCTGAATGTTGGAGAAACGTACAAAATGCCATTGTGGGTGAGAGCGCCACACAGAAAGGGGAATCACAGGCTGGACTTGTTGTTTTATTACGAGAATTCAAAACCGAAAAGTATTCCAAGGTACAGATTGAGCCGTCACACGTGGCAGCTAACGGTGTTGGATTCTCTTCAAATATCAGCCACTGTTCGCCGAAGTGCCGTTAGCAGCGACATGCTTCCAACGTTGAACTTGATTGTGCAAGTTAAAAATACAAATCAAGTTCACGATCCGTTCATGAACGAGATAGCCCTGACTAAAGTATCTTTGAGGAGTAATCTATGGACTCTGGCCGAGTCGACGGTCTTGCCAATGGACATGAAGATACAGCCCCAAGAAATATCTCACTTCTTTTTAAAATTGAGAAAGAGAAAAAAAGAGGCCTCGGAGTTCTCAGACGTCTCTCTCATGACCGACAAATCCTCAGAGTCAATTACTGATTCCCCGTACATAGATTTTATACAACGGAGGAAAATCAAACCCCTCAATTGGGCGGACACGCAAAGCGAACAACAGACTCAAGTGTCTGAGAAATCTCAGCTAGTCGATACCATGACTGTTGACTCTACGATCATCCTAAGGTGGAGGGCGAACGTCATGGAGGCAGGAACCCTGACCAGACATGCGATCGGTCAGCATCACATGGATCTAGAAATTCTGAATAAGACCTATAGGCATCCGGACGAACCTAAGGCGGAACAAAACGAGTACGGAGGTCACCTGAGAATCTTTGGTCCGGACAGGAACGTGCCTGATTCAATGACTGTGATAAATAAAAATGACTTCACAGAACTCGAACTGCGACAGAATTTGGTCATATTTGCTCTTCATCACGTCCGGCAAGCCGCTCACAATTTCAAACTCAGTCGATTGTGCGTCGTGCCGGTACAGCTGTGCTTGCAAAATAATTCAGGAACGGAAATTGATGTGAAGATCAACACAATTGGAACTAGCAGGTACAAACTCATGTCAGTTCTAATTAGGGTATATTTGATTATCGATGAATACTGATGTTGCATTTCTCTTTTCAGTCAATCTCAAATACCGAGTATAAAGTCCCAGCTGTACTCGCCGCAGGGATCGACCTTTTTCCGATACACATCTCACACTGCAGTCAATTGTCATTTAGAACCACACGGTTGCCACTTAGTCAAGTTACGAGCGTTGATAACGTCCCCCGGAACGTATGATTTGGCCTCTAGAGTCGAGGTATCTGTAAAAGTTGTAAGTAGTAACGAATTTGTTCCACAAAAATGGAGATTAGAGAGCGTGTGTATAGTTAGCGACGATAGTTTGTGAAGATAATTTAAAAAAATTTAATTAACAATCGTTTTTCACTTAACATTCAGCAATGTTGAATACAGTATGTTTCTTATTTTGAGAGGGTCAAATTCAAACTAAGATTTCACGTCCAGCCAGCAAACGATTACTCTGATCAGCCCCTAGTCTGAGAAAGCTATTGATTATATACTCCCAAAATGAAGACATGAACATAATCAGAAGAAATATTATCCAAATACCTAAGACACCCCAGGTTTTGTTAAAACCTTGGCTTGCGAGCAAATATATCGTCCCCGATGCGATTTACTTGCTATAAAATGTTTCAACGCTGATCTAAAAATTTGCACACAAAGCTCTCTTGCTCAAAGATAAAAAATGAACAAATTATTTCATTGGCAAAAATGAATAAATTTCCTCGTTTCATAGTCGAGGATGCTGTACGAGCCATTAAATTTTGCTTGGAGGGTT
The DNA here is from genome assembly GCA_018420115.1 of Euura saliciscinereae. Classification (NCBI taxonomy): domain Eukaryota; kingdom Metazoa; phylum Arthropoda; class Insecta; order Hymenoptera; family Tenthredinidae; genus Euura; species Euura saliciscinereae. The sequence continues at coordinate 15,326 of JAFFZH010011023.1, read as the reverse complement.
TAGGGTAATAAAACTGTATATTTGAATGTAAAGAAATTCAACTATACATATGTTGGCAATACTTGAAAATTTTTTAATCAGAGTATCGTAACATACAAAGTGTAATATGGATATAAAGGTAAATACTAAGTAGGAAAAAGCTGTTCTCGTAATTAATAATTATTATATTTGACTCATTGCAATTGCATTAATGCATTAATGTATTAATACATTAAATTAAAAAGTTTTTACATTCATTGAATATGAATAAATATCCTCGTAAAATCGGATGTTTTAACAAACAAATTTTAATCTAGTATCCCATTTAAGGTGCTTATGTAATAGTAAAACGAGATGTATACATAATTCAACAGATGCAGAAGATTGATAACAAATATAATATATATTACCATTGTAAATATTCTTGCATATATAAATAATAATGATGATTAAACGCGAATAAAAGTATTTATTGGATGTTACATTTTTAGTTTGCATCTAACAGTCATTACGTATGTATATTAGATTAATCGAGTAATCAGGTATATGACATTTTCTTTCAACACTTATGCCAACGTTACATCCAAACATGTTGATGGATTGTTTCTATTTTTATCAACAAAAAACTCAATCAAGAGTTCTGTAATAGGTTTATTCAATTCTTTAGGGGGAAAAAAGAGTGGTTGAATATCTGATGTATAACATCGCCGTTTTATTTTCTGAAGGGAAAACTCAAATGCAACGGTAGATCTAGATTATCGAAACGTAAGAATGTAACACCTTTTGTTAATTAAAATTACTATCTAATAAAATTACTATGTAATAAAAATGTTTTCAAACTCATTATGAAACATTGCGACTTCATTTGAATATCAGCCTGATGCATGGATTGATATTTCAAGTGCAACGGAATTAAATAAGGCAACAGGTGTAACGTTTTATGACGATGATGTATTTTCACAATCTACATGTGGTATTATATGAATATTCGTATAAATCGACAATGCCACGTTGGCTGTTCTCAAATCGGTAAGTTTTCTCAGATTAAAAGTTAGAAATATTCAAGAAAAATGCGTTTCAATTGACTACAATGATAACAATAGCTTCTGTAATTTAATTTCAAACGCCAAGTGACGTCACATGCGAGCGCGGAATCCAAACGATACATCGAAAAACTGGATTTACGTGAAAACCAACGATAAACAATTGGGGGCAACGAGTTTTTCGTTAATTTTACTGACCACCGGACGAAAAAAAGGCTATTACCTTAAGATTAAATATTTGCTATGATTTTTTTTTTTTTTTTTGTACAGATGGATGGAAAAATGACTTATTCAATTATTCAGTTCGATCAACCTAGGAACAGCTTCTTTAGCAAAAAAATCTTCTTCAAGAGCAATTCCTTGTTTTGAGCTGGACTCTCGTCGAAATATCCTGGGTTCGAAATGTCAGTCTCGTCGATTCCAGGGGCGGCAAGAGCGACCGCGATCAGCACAAGCAGAAACAAGATGCACTGAAGAGGTGAAGGAATTGTAAACAATAACGTTTGATATCCGTTACTGGCTTCGTAAGGCAACATGAATCTGAATTATTAAACACAGATTCAAATTTTTAGATTCCAGTATCACACCAAGACATAATTAATCAATCAATTATGTCTTAGTTTCATAGCCCTTGGGCCATTACTGGTTTGATAATCCAATATTAGGCTGATTCAAGCTTGACTCGAAATAAGAATTATTTAACACGAATTAGAATTTTCAAATTCCAGTGAATAAGATCAGAATTTACTCTCAAAAATCGGGATGGTCTATTTTTACTCACCGCGAAGGATTGCATGTCGATAATGTTATTTTTTTTATACACGATACGAATTACTTGATCACTGAAATTTTCGTAGAATTGGCTTGTCTACTTCAGAGAGGCTCGTTAGCTTTTACATCCATCGATACCAGTGGTACCCAATTTATAGTCCGAATCTTGCTCGTCTCCCACTTTTAAAAATTTTGTAGTGCTCTTTGTGATTATACCGTCACCTACATTCATCGTCGATCTTATGTTCTTGCTAAATACTAAAGACCACCGTACTCGGCAAGTAAATAATCTTCACATGCGTGACACGCTGAAGACGTCGTTGCGTGACCTTGCTGGGCACTGTTTACATGATGAATAAATATGCTGATTTACAGATTCCAATGCAGCTAATCAGACGAACTACGAAGTGATTAGTTTCTACCTAATTATACGGTTAATTTACTCGGATAGCACCAATTTCACTAAGAGGTGTCCAGAAGATGAGGGGTTTTTCGCAAAATGACCTTTCAACGATATTCTAACATAGAGTCGTTATACGAAGATTACGAAACTATTCTTTACGACCCACTTTTTTATTTTTTCTAAATCTTATAGCCACGCGACGAAAAGATATGTATGGTTAACCATTAATAGACATTCTCATGCAGTGCAGGCTCTAGAACATTCACCGCCCCGGGCAATTGACAATATTTTGCCCCCCTAAACTAATTAGCATTTTTGAATTGAATTTTTTTCCACTGGATTAGATTAAATCCGCTTTGGAATTGGCAAAATCTGCACTTAGGACAGTCATATCCAATGAATCAGGTGCTTCCTGAACGTGGGCAACATTATACGTGCTTGTTACGGTGCGAACACGTGGACCTCAAGTTTGCGATTTGGATGCTCACCATAAAAATTCAAAGATTTCACAGATAAAATAAAACCCTCTGAAGATTAAGGCAATCGGACATTTTTCGGAGGTTGCTCAACGAGATCGGAAAAAGGAGCTTTTACTTGAAAACTGATTGTTCAACTTTTATATTCCAGGGTGCCCTTCCGATTTCTGTTCGTCCAAATTCATGAAGGTGTTCCAAATTTTATTCGAAAATATTGATATTTAGGGGTCGCTGAATAATACCCCCCAATCAAAGTTCTTTTGCCAAAATGTTAACAAAAACTTCCACCAGCCATGACACTCTCACCCTCTACCTATATTGATTTCTACTCGACATCTCTCAGAACACACCAAATTCAAATGATCAACCGATTCAATTTTAGGGGCCGCTCAATCATTGATGAACAAAAAAAAAGCTGGATGACCCCTAATTTAAAACGATTCTCGGTACTCAGCGCCCTGGGCTTGCCCCCCTTCCCCCCTTAAAGCCGGCGCTGTAATCTTATGGCATAGATTTTTGTCAAAAACGACTGGCCACTTTTGAGACTTATAATAAGACATTTTCGAAATGATACCTTTTGGTCATCTTTGAAAGATAGTGTTGTCTTATTGCTTGTTGATTCCTAAGATTCGAATTATTTTTCAAAAACGATTACCTTGAGTTATATTGAATTTTTCTAATTATAGAATCATCGAATTGACGACGGTCGTGTCTACGAAGGTCAACGATCTTCGAGATCCTGAAGAGAAGTGCTCTTCAAATATCGGTTTGTGAGTGAATAATGTCAAAATTCATGAATTTTTGTCTCCGTTCGGAACTTTTTTTTCACAAACGGTTTTCACCATTGTTTAGTACAATACTTTATTTACAATTCGTATTTTTTATTTTTCATATCATTAAAAACTGGAAGAATGGCAGCATTGTTATCGAAACGCTGTCTTCAAAGACTTACATTGTCAATCTAATTAGGATCAAATTTGAAGAGGATCATCTTCAACGTTGAAACCAGTCCTTGACGAGCCAGTTTTTGCCATTCTTAATTTCCCTTCGGTTTATTGGGCTACCTAGAAGGTCCATGACCGTTGCTCAATGGGGAATAATTAAAAATGTGAAATTACTATCAATTAATGATTTTATGGTGAACACAAAGGATGTGATTGAGTGTCGGAAAAGGGTTACTTTATTATAAAATTAGAATAATATTTGTCGTCGGAATAACCGGTCATGGACAAGTTTACGAAACACATACATGTCTTACTCCGTTATACTCTCTACGACTATGTGTTGCGTAATGGTTGGGTAAGATTTTAGTAGAATCAATAAAGATTAACAAATTTTTTGTACCTACTGAATCGATATCATCACGACGTTCCAATTGATATGACGATCTCCTTCCACAAGGGCGTTGCTTCTGTTAAGATGTAGGTACATAATAAGTGTGAGGAAATAATGAATATGTTTAGTGAATGTTCATCAGATTATTTTTATCAATATACCTTTATTAAAATAAATAATAAATCTCGTGTTATTCAGCCGGGTTTATGCATAATTATACATCGTATGGTCGAACTGATCCATAGGAATGTGAATAGGATTGTTCAGGTCTATTTGAAAAGGTGCGCGGTTCGATTGATAATTGAATTGACCCGAGAAATTCAATCGTGAAATGATAGTGTCCAGATCCCTCTGATTCAATTGAGATATAATCATCGTTTTATCGCGTTCCAAATCTCTTCGTTGCCTAGAACGTTCCCCAACAGAATCACTCATGATTTTGAAATCGTCGAACTCCACCGTCGTCGAACGTCTGTACCGCGATAATAAAGGGAGGGCGAATATGCTCTCGTGCAAAGGCGTGTCGTCTTTTCCAAATTCCAAACACTTTCCCGTAACGCAGAAGGACTTCTCGTTCCCTTTGCTGCACGCTGTTCCGAACGGAAACCACCCGTTTTCTCCATTGACCAAATAGAACCTGTGGGACACCGTGTCGTCTTGGCAGGCGACGCGGCACGGTCTGTCTGGATCCTCTGCAAAAATTTGCGTGTCTCAATCATCGTTTGATTCGAAGGTTATAGGTTTGATTTCTATTTTATTTTCCGAAGTTCTGCGAATCACGATAGAATTAATCTTCTATGAATATTTACCAATTGATGGTGAAATCTGCATTCCTAATCCAGAGAGTCGTCTAACTCTCTCTTTGTATTTATTGCATATCGACGAGGCGAACTGATACGGACTCCTGAGACGTCCACAGCTCTGAAATAGTCAAGTTTTGCATAAAGTACGACGTAAAAGCGTATTGAAGGTACGCTAAGACTCACATTCGAGTCAGGATCGCAGAGTTGGATGCTCGTTTCGTTGGTTTGTCGCCGGATTCTGTTCACCAATCGGATGCCAATTCCTGGTGCAATGCAATTGAAGTGACATCCGCTCGCGCTTATCCAGACATCAGATCTATCGACGTTCAAATTTCGCGAGAGTAGATCGATGTCGTCGTTTCTATCGATGTGATTCGTATTCAACGAGTAGCACCTTTCGGGCAGATCCAAAAATTTGTAGTTTTCAGATCCCGAGCAGAGAAACTCCTGAAAACGAATCAAATCAGATACATTTGTAACACTTAGATCGTAGCATTGTTCAGCTTCAAAGCATAAATTAACACTCTATGAAAATTGAAAAGTACCTCGCAACGACCTGCTATGCAATACGATGTCTTATGGAACAAGTGTTTCCTCGTTTGACAAGCCGTTCCATCGGGGAACGTCCAGCCCCTACTTTTAGCTCCCCTGTTTTTCGAATGACACCAAACGGTGCATGCCTCTTCGGCTGTGAAGGAGAACACTTTTGTCATTCATGTAGAGTGCAAGCAGAACCGTTAAGGGATGTAGACTCACGGTTCGATGATATTCTCTGCAGTCCTGTCCCCAGTAAATCCATATCCACCTCTTTGGCTCTGGTGCAAATTTGATCAGCAAATTCGTTGATCGTAGTTGACGGTACTTTTGAGCATTGCCCAGGTCTACAAGCTACGTAACGTTTTCGGGGGCCAATGCATTGGTCTTCTTCGTTATGGGAACTGGAAGATGAAAAAACCGTTACCATGATAGATCAAATTCATCAAAAGGATTGGTAAAACGATGATAGTACCTCGGGGTACTACAAGTACGCGTTATCACTCTGATCCCGGTGCTCCCTCCGTCCAAATTATTGTGCTCGTCGTACAGGCAACCAGAAGCACACTCTGATATGTGCCAGGCACTCCAAACCCCGGAAACTCTTTCCGTACTGCTACTACTCGTCGTTAGCCCATTTTTGTCTACACATCGACCACCGCGACACCACTGTAACAAGTCATCAGTTTTATTGAAGTACTATTTCGAAGTATCCTGAAGTGATTCGACTTGTGAACCGTCATCGGTCATCATACTATATGAAGGTACCTTGTTGTTGCCACACGAAGTGCCTTCCAAGGCAGGATGCGAGGTCCAAGTATATCGTTCACGCTCGCAATGCATATCTCTGCAAATATCGTCGAGGGGTTGTTGGGTCGAGTGTCTGCTCCCGAATCCATACTTGAGAATGCATTGTTGATTGGAGTCGAATCTTTCTCCAGGCAATGCTCCCTCTGCGCTGTGATCTAATTGACCTCCGCTACTGCCGTGATCTAGGAGACACCTGGACTGGCTCGTTCTAGGAATCAAATCGATCTTTAATTGCAACACGAGCACAATTGGCGATGCTTCGAGTTGTAACAGTGACTTACTGCAAAAACCGTTGGAGATAGCTGCGGCTACAAGGGGACCAAGTTATCTTTCCAGAACCAAGCGTGGGGCTCATTATGTAACTGCTTGGGTCGCATTGATTGTCCGAGGAAGAACCGTCGTGTCTCATTCCCAAGCTGTGATAAATTCGCAAGTAAAAGTCTAATAATAGTCGACATTTCGGTATTGTATATCGTTTTACTGTTTAGAGGACGTTCGTCAACTCTTTTCAGCATATCGTCAACTCACTTATGTCCAATTTCGTGCGCCACTACGTACACGCTTTCGAAATGTCTTCCTTCGTTCACGGTGCAGCTGCTCGTCTTCGTACACATTCCGGCGACCGGAGCTAGTCCTGTGATCCGTGAAATTTGGATGAATTGAACTCTTTTTTACCTAAAGGTCATTTCTGCGAAAAATATACTAATACCCTACCTACGACTTGGGAACTGACTTTTCCCCGCTTGTTGACAACGTACAAGTCAAGACCGGTCAGCATCAGGGCGTGATCCCAGTGCCTGGTGTCGTGATCGGTACCTGGATTCTCTCTTCCTTGCCATTGGCAGAAGCTACTCAGGTACTTATCGATGTCGTGGGGTCGGTTTAGTCCAACTGGTTCCTCGTGTAGTACTTCCAGTCGTTTGAGAACGAAATTAACGATCTGGCCCAAGGATGGGTCATGGTAGAGCAGCTGCACCTGGAGTTTCAGAGAAAGGTGTTCACAGCTCTTGAATGATGCATTTCACTTTCATGCCGATTATGAACGGCGATAAAATATACACTCACTGCGTTTATCATTGCCAGAACAAATCTGATCAGTTCTCTTTCCGTGTTCTGAGGATAATTTATTGCCATGTGGTGGTACAAGTCTCTGTCAACGAACACAGCGGTTTCGACAAACACTGGACTGCTCGCGGATCCTCGCCTCAATCGCGAGGACTCTGTGATGCCTCGTTTATGTCTAACAGAGCTTTCATTCCGGTGACTGAAACCGTCTCGGTCGTATAAATCGCCATTTATTCTATTCAAGCCTGAATCAATAATTTTTTCCTCTTTTCCGTCGTACTTCCAACCGCCTAGACCGTTGCGGTGCGGAACAATTCGTCTGGATATCAAGTGCGCTTGCCTCTCCGAACTCTCGTTCTGTAATCTTTTCGGCAAGGGATGTATCGTGAAATACTCTGCAGCGGTCTTTCCGGATATAACACCTCTCTAAAATCAAATAATTACGTTCGCACTAGTTTCTTTGAAGTATCGTATTTTTGTTGAATTAGAATGTCATCGTACGATCCCATCGCAAATCGACACGGCGATTTCATTTCCGGAATATAGACAGTCGAATTCGTCCCTGTGCTGGTCGGTGACATCTTTCGTTCCATTTTGACTCCTTCTCAGAAATTCGAATTCCGTTGAGATTATAGAGTTACTGGGTATCAATTCGGACAGCCATATCTGTCCGAGACCGTTGATCGATATCGTTTTCGCATTTTTCGATAATTCCTCCGGCTCGTAGACAACTGGGTGGACTATTTCAAAGTCAGTTGCTGAAAGAGTGTAAACACAATAGTTTTGTTTACTTCAAGGGGGGCGCTTCACCGATCCATGAAACAACATTCATAAAAAAATAGCCAGCTCTGATACTTCTTGCGGTTACTTAGAGCGGTGGATCCCCCCCTTTAATGAAGTACAGTATGATATTTCTTAATCAAGTAAATAGGCAGACTTTCAATTGGAGTCTGATTTTTCGATCAGGTACTTTGGACTGACATGAGGATGAGGATGAGGAGAACGTGTAGTTTCGTCATTATGGTATAAAATTAAGAGTTGCTCAATGTTAGTGAAGCATCAACAGGCGGTTTTGCGTGATCGTTAGTGCATAATGTTATGACAACGCGGTATGCAATATGAGTATATAAGTAAATTGTGCATATAAAAATTACACTCAGAGAAAACAGCAAGGAGTACACGAAAGAGATCATAATCTGGTGCATAACGAAAGTTCTTTATTGCGAGAATGCATATTTATATGCGTATACGGTATGTGTATACATGTAAGGTATAACGTATGATATTTCATTAGTACCATGCAGTTACACCGTATGAAAATATGAAATAGGATATGGTAATTTGTGCCAATTGTTAGCGCGATGTTTATCGGTACGAGTATGATGGATTTGCCTCGCTAACGAAGCTTGTGAATTTTCCTTCTTTCTTTTAAACTTTCGGCTTTGTTCTCGTTAACAATTATAATGACGTCGTTGCTCTTTTACCGAGGCACATTGACACAAGTCTTAACACATAGCGTGTGACAGAAAGTTCGATATTCTTTTTCGAAACTGTACCAAGTTATTACAAGGCTTAACACAACAATCGTACAATTTGGAACATTAGCAGCTGTTTCATAAAAAGCTCCGAGGACTCACGAGGTGTTATAGACCTTCAGATTTGTGTATAATTAGCTTGTTTTTTTTTTTTCAATTGCGAAAAGTACACAACATGAAAAATCAGTATAGTGAAGCAATTGTGTATAGTACCTGTGTCAGGTCCAACGAGTAATTCCCATTCCGTACGAGATAAAAATTGCTTGATGTTGCTATTCGTCACCTGAAACATGCACAAACTGGAGATTGACTAATTTTGTTATCAATAAGAATGGATCTTATCAGAATGTTCATATTTTTTACGTAAAATTCTTAAAAATACAATAAAAATGACGATATCTTGGGAACGGATCAACGGATTTGAATGAAATTTGGTACCATATCGTTTTTTGTATCACTGATCAAGAATCTGAGGTCAGATTTGCAAATTTCGAAACAGCTGGAAACAAAATAACGGGAAGTTCAATGGCTGGCTCATAGTCGGCCCGAACCCGCTTGTTCTTCTTTAATTCATATCCAACTATATAATTCCTATGTGTTCCAGTCATGTTTTGTTTGTAGCAGCGGTGACATGTGATGGTTCGTTCGGTTCGGTAAAATACAAGGTGCATCCTTGGCGTAACGACATTTACGGTATTCGAAGGGGCAATGCACCTAGATTGAGAGTCCGTTTTATACGCCCTATGCACTTGCCACATTCGTAGAATCAAAGAACAACTGGACAATGGCACAAAGAGCGAGAATAATACATTAGAATAACACCTTTGGCTCATGGCCTCGCAGCTCGTTGCTCTACTTGCGGGGTAAATAGCTTTTGTCACGTTCAAAGAATCAGGGCAAGTTTACTCTCGTTTTATTTTACCGTTCCCAACCGACCCCGTGACCTCCCAGTGTTTTTTTTAAGAAAAAGAAGAATATGGTAACGATAATCTTCTTCAGTATTACACAAATCGAACAATTCATTGACCGTCGGTGAATGGACTCCGTACAATAATGAAAATCCAATCAAGGGACGAGAAGGACCGCAGCTCGTGGAAGAAACAGCCCCGCAATGCACGGTTGATTCCGGGCAGAGATAAGTAATCTCCAAAAAACAGAAATTACAGCTACTTCTTAGAAGAACGTTGTCTTTCAATGTCGACAAGCCAGTCGAAGACATTGTGCTCTTGTCACGGTGGTCGAGCACTCGCGGTTTTGCATCCGGATGGCTTCTGGTGGTTTGAAGCGCTTCTAAAGATGTGAGATTGCGTGGCAATCGAGGCGAGCAATCTTAATTCGATCTTTTAATCATCTGGTCTAGTTGTTTCCAGCAGGTCCAAAAATACGCGAAAGCGAACAAGTTACATGGTGCTCCCCGGCTTCTTCCGTGTGCAATTATAACGAACGTATGCTTTCAAATTGTTATTCAAATTCAGCCTGTTACGTGACGTTGGTTGTTTCGATTTCATGCAATTTCTTTCCCTTTTTAATTACTCCTTAAAATTAATTAGCTTCTTCGTTCGGTACGAGGGTCCGAGATTCCTTGAATTTATTATTATTATGGAAACTATCGTTCCCCCCCGTTATTATTACCATTATTGTCTACAGGGTTTTCGTAACTTTCACAATTGTTCGAGGAGGTTCAAGGTACGATTAATTGTTTAATTAACACAGGTATTACATTAAATGCACCTTGGCGCGTCTATCGACACGTCTGTACATAATTAACCAGTAACTTAAATTCTCTCATGTTTTTCAATCACCGTGTTCAATCTTCATCGACATCGGAAAATGCTTCGTTAACTTTTCGGCTATCATAGGTATACCTGGGGAAAGAAAAATGGAAAATGGGCTGTCAAGATAAGTGCAGACGGGTTGCAAGAAAATTGATTCATTACGCCATTATCTCATGATACACGTCTTATGCGCCGTACATCTTCCAGAGTCAGGGCGTCGAGGCGTCACGATAATATATTGTTGTCGTTATTTCGTTACGGGCAGAAGATGGTATGTCCTCGGCCTCGAGACTCTGATTTAACTGATTATCTCAAGAAATCCGCGACGTTGAAAACAACCGGAAGCCGGGAAGCAAGACGAGGTGGCTGTGTGACGTTTTTCGTAACTCCACTTCCGGTCATCCAGAGATTCGTGTGTAATTCCCGTGGAGCACGATTGTCCCATAGAAATTACATCACGTCTCATCTTCCATCATCGTCTTTGTCCATTTGTCTACTAGACTGTTTTCTACTATCTTGCGGACACGAGTGAGCGATATCGAAGATTTTTGAACGAGGGGAAAGTATCTGCTGCATTTAATCGAGGAGCGGCTCGCAAGAGCTCAGCCGTGACTACTACCATCGTGCAGGAAGTGGATAATTTTTGGACCTGTAATGAAACTGAAAACCGATTCAGGTTCGCTAAACGCGAGAAAAGGGTTGGCTGATATTTCATCCGCGGATGAAAGTAAGATTTGCCGATGAAACGAGGAGTAATTTCACGTCGTTACACGCGATTGTATGTGCGGATCGTTTGGATTGTTGAATATATGTAAATTGGTCTTCCAGTCGAACAGACTCTCGCGCAAAGGTCACACCAACAATGAAAACGCAGAACCACAATAGAAGCTGCGATAGGAAACACGATTTAATGATTTCGAGAGGACACAGAGAGACCGTTTGTTCGCTGGCTCGTCCACTCGTTCAACGAACCATTTCCACAATTTTAGGGACAATTTTTAATCTCCGTTCGTGTTCGTTACGCGAGCGACTCTTGCTTTTTGTATCACTTCAGCGGGACAAAAAATGATGGGAACTGAAGCTGACGAACTCTATGACCTCAGCTATCAACTCCCTGTTCTACCTACAGTCCATTGTATTGCGGAGATTTTAATATTCCATAGCTCGACTTGAAAATTGAAGAAGCATATGTTCGACATGCATGAGATCAATCGCTGGTGCATTTTACCTCCTAGTTAAGACTTGCTAACTAGAACGTGGAGTGACACGCGTCGCGAGGAACGCTGCGTCGTTCCATCATCTTCTCCTGCCTCCTGTTCACTGATTGTTTTCATACCATATATTTATTTATTTTAGCGTTACGTAAAAGTACGTCGACGATCTCTTGACTGTACAAAATCGAGGTCGACGATTCGATTTAATCCATTGATTGATTCTGCACAAAATTCTACAGTCCGGTTTGCATTGCTAGGCGGACTGTACGGCGCACCATCATTTGTACTATTAGTTTTACCGCTTGTTTTATTCGACACTTTTTTCGCCATCATTCGTGTGAAACCTCAAGGCTAGTGGGTATTTCAACTTCAGTATCAGGCAATGGAACTGTGTCATGTCACACACGCCATTGCCACTACTGGATACAGTGTTGAAAATTAACAATTGAAATCTGCAATACTGAGTTGAGGATGTAGTTCGGGTTAAAAACTATTTTCTACAATTGATATTGTACTGATGCCAACTTTTTTTTTCACAAATTTTCACATTCAAAACGAAGGAAAAAACCACAATATATAATTCATAATATAAGCTGAAAATTCGATGAGATGCACCCAAAAGGCCTCCAACGAACCCTCGATCCGCTGGAATTGGTACTGGCGATGCGAAGTACTCGAGTTACAGCAATCCTCATTTTTTCCAATATCAGAATAGAAAGGAGAGGAGATTCACGCGAGGGAATTGTTGAACAGTGAAAAATTTCTCAAAAATGAAGTTTGGAACAATCATTTCCCCCAAAAAGGCAGTTTTTTTTTGTCGATTTTTGTTATTTTTTCATAAATATGAAAGTAATTTACCTGCATTCAGTGACCAGACCTAAAAAAGCTCACGTGGAATTGTTCATAATATATCAACGAAGATATTTGTGAAACTAGAATTTAATCCAATAAATATTTCATCGCCAGTTACATTTTGAAATCTGAAAAGTTGGTGAAAATTAGGTTTTGAGATAATCCAAGATTTGTGAAAGGCTGCATATCAACCAAGAACTCCAGAAAAAGAGTAGTCCAAATAAACTCATATCGTTTCATATTTGGTGTTAGTTTTCGTCTGATAACAAGTTCCAAGTTTCATTCTGAGCTGTGCAATTGGATAATTTTTACAGATTATCACTGTTGGGCCCGGATTAAAACACTTTGAAAATCAGATTCGGATTGGATCTTTGCAGATATTGATAGGTGAAAGTATTGAGTAAAGAAATCTGCAATAGAAAGATTTTGAAAATCGCATTATTTTAGGCCTTTTTCAACCCGAACTACATCCTTAACCGCGGATAAAAGATGTAAATTGATCGGTGTCCTGGACTGTATTCGTACAGACGATTTCGGAAAAATGATTTCCCATTTCCGGTTGATTGCGGCCGTAGGTGTTATCCATGCCGGATATTTATTGTTACGCGATGTTATCGATGCCGATTGCCAAACTTCCTCTCCGCATATTATATATATCTGTATAGCTATTTCTGCGCTGCGTGGATGTGGTTTTTTACTGTATCGTAATAATTGAAAATGATGTTCGCGATATTATCAGCGATTCATACATTTCGTTGATGTATTGTGAAAACTCTGTGTATTGCTTAAGTTGACCCAAACCTCGCCTCGTACTCTCATCCAGCACTAGCCACTTCCGACGATTTGCAGAAAGCTATTTTGTTCAACTCGTGGTGCAAATTTTTCGCTCCAACGAGCAAACTGTTGTTTCCCTTTTATCACGCATGCAGATCAAAAGAAACGCCGGACTGTTACAACTCGATCGTTTCAAGAATGAGAAGAACTCGTAACATATATATTACAGGTATAAGTATAAAGCGGTCGGGAGTCTTCCCTCAGAGTTCATCAATGGTATGCAAAAATCGAAGACTTCTAATTTTGTGGCAGAACGAGAGCACCGCGCGTCCAAGTCACCGGCACAAGCGACATCGCTCCGATGTCACCGGCGCAATTTAAGACAGGGGCGCAAATTATACGATGTATGCTGACTATGCTCTCGTAGAGACTATGATGATAATTGTGATTTGGTTTATGACTTTTATGGGGATGTAAAATCGAGACACCTGGCGTTGACGTTTTTTATCTCTGTGAATAAAAATGGTAAACCATTCGGAAGTGACAAATTGTCGAGCTTGATCTATTTCTCATTTCCAACAAGCTTGACAATCCTTTAGGTCTGAATGCTGTATCGTCTTTTCGCACTGAGATGAAGTAAATCAAGGCCAAGTGTCTCGATTTTACGTTCCAATAGTAGATAAATTCATTTTATCATCGGTCAATTATTGAACGCTTTTCCCAGTGACTGTAGGTAGTACCTGATCGCAAATCTATTATAGGCATTGACGTTCCGAAATTCAAAATCAACTAGATATCTCACGATATATTTCTATACTTTGCAATATATTGTGAAGAACAAGAAATCGGATTTCGACCACGTCAAACAATTTTGCAAAAACTATCCGGGTCGGATAATAGGTCCTGAAGTTGACCGTGGAATCTCGACATTATCCCGTGCACACTGCATGATAGAATGAGTGAACAATCAATGTGTATCGGGGTATCTAGCACACATGATTATCCATCGGTTGAATGGATTCGGCGTGGAAAGTGTGGATGGAGGATGAAGCATGAGGCGATGAATTCGAATTACATATCGGTGCATGTGGCATGATGTGTGTTGCGAAGAATATATGCACATACCTGTATTCCATCTTCTTGACAAGTTACAACGTACAAAAGGAGTATTTCGATATGCAATGCCCACTTCATGTCATCACTGATATGTCTAGTTACCGACAGTACTTTTATATTCCTCGACCGATTGGCATATTTTTGATAGATCGAACGACTTTCGCATGCGAACTGTTTCTACTCTCGGATCAATTCCGCTAAATAAATAAGTAAACAGCCAGCATGAATAAAATGCAGATTTTTGAAAAAATATATTTCTATGCTGAAAGTGATGCTCCAGCTATTTCGTCTAGTTCTAGATTTACGTTGCTCGGAAACCTGCGGTTAGCGAACTGGCTACTGAATGTGTAGCACCTCAGATGATGTTACTTCCTCCCACTCGCCTAGAACAACCGAGGCATCCTCCCTCCTCGCAATTTGTTTTGGTCCTTACTTCCGAACCGCAATTCACGGTAATTGACTTTCGGTCTTACAGTCTCCGCGGCAAGTTCATACGTCCTACCAGCTACCATGGCACCGAGCCCCCAACACCCGCAAATCTGTACCATCGTCAATCAGTGAATGTCACCATGCATTCGCATTACGCTTCACCCCCGATACAATTGCACTTATCAATATATTTATGCAACTGATTCGACCCATTTTCAAATGTAGTCGTAAGACATCAAATTTCCGGCAGATTCATAAGTTACCGGCATCTGAGGACGGAGATTCATTTTCGACGCACCTTAATGTTAGGCAACCCAACTTACTCTGCTGTGACTCCGTGTATCTCCCTTCATTCCATTAATTAAGGTGAAATGAAAGTCACGTGACCTCGATATGATTTACACTTGGAATT
>JAFFZH010011021.1:0-19592 GCA_018420115.1 Euura saliciscinereae | reverse complement strand
TTTTTTTTTTCGTGCGGGTTTTTCTAATTTATTTCTTTTTTCGATCTGGATGATAAATTTTCATTACAAATGAGAACAACAATTTTTTACTTACTTACATTCATTTATTTCTTTTTTCGATCTGGATGATAAATTTTCATTTCAAATGAGAACAACAATTTTTTACTGACTTACAATTAAACGTAATTCGCACGCAATTGAGTAATTGCTCCTTTTTTTTTCATACTTTTAAAAAAAAAACGTATGAATAGAGTTTCACACTGTATATATATGTATAATTGATATTTTCTTTTTCCAATCTAATGAGTTTGGGATATACATATAGTATTATATATAGGCGAGGCGGTGTTACTATACTATATCATACATAATAACGTGACTGGTAAAAACAAAACCACAAACGTCGCTGTTACGTCAGACTCGAAAGTTTTTCGCGGCTAATGATGATTTGATTTTTTATATATATATTTTTGTATTATTATTATTATTCTTGTTTTCTTCTTCATATAGTATTGACAAAATGTGTGATATTTAAATGAATGAAGAGAATAATTAATTTGGAAAATAGAAAACTAGAATAAAAAAAAAAAATGTAGAAAACCTCGAAGGACTTTTATTTACGCATATATGACATGTATTTAAGAAGAAATGAATTAATGAATAAGACGGTGGGAATAATTGATTAATTAATGAATAATCGGTGATCGTTTGTTGTCCGCGGTGTATGCGCAGAAAAATGTCGCGACAGCGCGTGATATTCGCGAAGGCTGTCGCGACCATCAGCTTCTATTTCGCAGCCGTATCGATACGTACTGATACCGTATAAGTTCTTCATATCCATATATATATATATATACATGTACAGAGTGAATTCCTAACGACTGTAAACTCGAAATCCAGTGCTGCGCATGCGCAATTTGTAATCGGCAATTTTTTCATTCTCAATCGGAATTTGTTTCAGAGGCTACGACATCCCTGAATAGTTATTAATAATTTTCAGCCAACTTCTGATAGTTTCACAGTATTTGGGAATTCACTCTGTATGCTACTGGAGATATTTCAGAATGAAAGTTTGAAGAAAAAAAAAAATTCTATTCTAAATCGATTATGTATTTATTCAATATATTTTTTTTTTTGAAATTTTAGTAAATTTTGTGTGTTTTTTTTTCTTCTAGTATCGTAATTAGTATATTTTGGATTATTTATAGATTTTCGATGTTCATGTTTATAATTATAATATAAATTATATCGAATGGGATTTAGGAAGGATTTAGGAAGTTTTAGCTGTACAATGCTAGTAATGAGAGAGAGAGAGAGAGAAAAAAAAGAGGAAAAGTCGGATCGCGATATAAAGGCGCGCTCGTAACGGGTAAAAATTTAACACGTTACGTCCGCCCACGACTCTCTACATTTGTATTTATAAATGTGTTATTTCATATCTATATTATATCACAATACGAACCACACCCCCGTACCACTTTATATAATTAATCAATCAAGAACAAATCTTAAGTTTTCACATTATTTTATTAATTTTTTTCAATTCAATTCAATTATTGTAAAATTATAATGATTATTATTACTTCAGTAATTGTGATATATGTATATATATTATATGTATATATTATCTGAGTGGAAATCACATTTTCCCTACTCCTGAAATAAATATATATACTTGAAGCATTTTTGAAAAATTTAGAGAACAAAAAAAAATTGGATATTGCATCCTTAAGCTTTTTGTGATGAACCCCCTCGCCCCCCCTTTATTCAGCTCAGTTATTGACAGTACATATTGAGAATATTGTTTTCTTTTTTTTTACAGAATTTAATTCGATTTTAATTCAATTTTCATTTATTATAAATAATTTATATTAATAAATTTTAATTTATCCATGACTTTTGATTAATAATCGAGATAATAATTCACAATAATTATTTTTAAATCGTGTTTTGACCGACACACTATTATAATTTTCTATCAATAATTGCAATTGATATTAAAAAAATAACAAAATATTTTCTCAAATATATATTTCTGATTTGCGATATCGCAGATCAATTGAAAAATGATTGATTTCATGATTTAAATTAGTACTTAGAATATATATATATTCGAGTTCGCAATCTTTCAGTTTCAAATTCTAATAAGCCGCGAAAAATCGCTTCTTCTTTTTCTTACTCACATTTTAATTTTGTCTCAAGTCTTCAATCTTCCCGAATTTTCTCTCATTATCGTCATAAATCTTTAACGTTTCAACTATACCCACAAATTATAGAAAAATAAAACAATGCATTACACATGAGCTCGAAAAAAAATCTCAATATATTAATTGAACATGTTTTTGAACTTTTAAAAAATTATTTATCAAATCAATTTTTTCTTTCAGACAAACAAATTAAAGAATGATAAATTGAAAGACCATTTCCGTTTCAGTTTGTCGCCCGAGCAAAGCGAGGGTCATAATCTCACGAGTAGAAAAACAACTTTCGCACATGTATCGAAATATATACTATTCCAATGCCTATGCCGGAAAAAACAATATACAGAAGGGGCTTACCCCGTGAAATAAATAAATAAATAAATAAATAAATATTATTAGGGAAACATTCTTGGAAAAATCCGGGGAAAACTCAGGATTTTTTTTTTTTTGTTCCAAGTTTTCCTTATACATCCTGAGAATAAGATGAAGTTGAAGGCTGGCTGTAATGCGACTCTTGGGGTTTACTGAGACTCGGAACAGCGTCTCTCAGCATCTCACGTCTTCACATAAAAATTCTCCGACTTTTGAAGAAACTAGTATTATAAAAATAAAATAAAAAATCCAGTCAAATGGAACGTTTTACACTACAGATTTTTCCGATCGGTGTAAAATTTACTCGTAACTATAATACAAGAAAATAACACAAAAATGATGGGTTTTTTTAAAGAATTTTTAGGTACGATTTTTTCGAAAAGTTGTCTTAAAAGAATATTTTGCTCTTAAAATTCCTAATCAGCGTGAAAATTCCCTTAGAAAACGTATAGCGTAAATCAAATCCTGAAATTTTCAATTTTATTCCTCACTAAATGTCCGAAACAATGGACCAATTTTTTCTATTATATATATTTCAATCAGAAGAATTCGTTTGTTGGAAAAGATCTTTCGTTTTCATTTTGTTTAGTTTTTGTTGTTCAAGTTTTTTTAATCAATCAATAATAATAATAATAATTGAATTCTTCCGATTATTTCTATCATAACAAATGGGGCTCTTTAAGAAACGCCTGTGATTATTTTTTTCAGGGTGGTAAAATGCCAAGTTTGATTTTTATCGAATTTTTCACTCGATTTTTCAACCAGGCGTTGAGAACCGCTGATTACAATACGCTTCGAGCTCTGCATCAGAGTACCTTACAAAATCACATCACGATCTCTTCTTCTGGAAGTTTTGATGACTTTTATTTTTTCCTCCTCTGACGTATATATTTCGTGACGTACGTTATATCCGTGCACGTATAATTCTGGAGGTTATTAGTCACGCACCAAACCACAGGTCGACTACCAATTAGCGGTAGACAATCAATTGCCGATTAGCCCGTGCGCGATTCTATATATGTATTTTTATACGATGATATATATGTATTTTTGAACGTCATTCAATTTTTAACCATTTTCGTTTAATATTCATTTTTTGTTTATGCCCTCAAGTATACATATCTTAATTTTTTAATTTCCCGTTTCTTTGTTTTCGGAAAAAAAAAGGAAATTATTGCTTTTCAAATCTTTTTTGGTCTCTTATCTTAAAGATTCTCTTAACTTTTTCTCTTCTATTTTTCACGATTGAATTCTATCATTTTTCAATTATATTATGAAAACTATTTTTTACACATGAAATTTTCACAATTTTTTTTATTTTTTTTTATCGTTTTCTTGCTAAATTTTTTACCATTTTCTATCGAATTTGTTCTCTCCGCTATTATTTCATCGAATCAATTTGTATAACATTTTTCAATTCTTTTTTTTTACCATTATTCTCTTAATTTTCTCTAAAATCCGACTGTTTTTTTTTTTTTTTTTTTTTTTTTTTTTTTATTTCTTATTTTTTTTTTTTTTTTTTTTTACTCTATTTCCATATATTTTTTTTTCCTCAACTTACGTTTGAAACTATGTTGAAAATAATATAAAACCATGAAACCCCTCCCAGCCAGCACGTACACCGTTGATTAGAGACCTCGGTATCGTGTGATACACGAGATTGCGAATATAGAGCCGATATATAGTCTGAGAAGGTGGTGGTAGACCTACCTACCTACTACCTACCTACCTACCGTAGAATCCAGATGACGTAAGGGAAGCTAATTCGGAGTCTGGTTCAGCCAGATACGTTAGGTTCTACAAAATTAGGTCAGTTTCGGTTCAGGTCTAGGTTTCATATTTCTGCAGGTTTCGGTCAGAGTTGGTTCAATCCGGGAAAAGTTAGTCACTGATAAAACCTCTTCTTCCTCTCTTTAAACGATCAAGAGGTCATTATAAACATGTCACACGCTTTGACGCACTAGCTAACGGTATCTAATTGGATCAAAACCAGACGACTCGAATTCCTCGTTCAGTCAATTAGCCGGCAATTCATAACCACATATTTCACGAGCTGCACTCGATAACTGTTATCGTCGTGTTTTTTTTTTATTTTCTTCGGTTTTCGCACATTTTCAATATATTCATCTAATCATATTTACGCGGGGTCACTTGTATCTTCGCTATCAATTAATCACACAGATTACAGTCATGATTTACTCGATTATCAATTGAATATATAATTATCACGAAAATTTGATAATTTTTATAGTCAAGTGAGAAAATTTTATCATTCGCGAAGTGCGCATGCGCTAAATTTTCTTTACCGCACTGATCTGAAATTGTTGTTTCGTTTCTGTTTAATTAAAAATTGGCTAAATCGACGGTACTTTTTCAGACTGAGAAATTATCCAACTCAACGGATTTGCAAAATTAAAAATGGCGGATCAAATGCGGAGGAAAAAATCTAAAAAAATATTCAGATTTTCATCAAAATTGGTAACCGGAAGTTTTTTGGGCTCCTGATCACGAATCTGAAGTCAGATTTGCAAACTTTGAAACGGCAGATCCAATATGGTGCCGAAGAAGAAAAAAAATTCTAAAAATGTTGCTATTTTGATTGAAATTGGTACCAGAATATTTTTTGGGTCTCTCACCACAAATTCGTCGTTAAATTTCCGAAAATTCAAATTAAACGGTATCAATACGCTTATAGCAAAAAATCGGGAAACTTGATTCCTATAATATCAGCTTCTTTTTTCTCCCAATAATCGAGTCTGTGGATTCAAGTGATCAATATCGCACGTGGAGTAAATGATTCTCGGTAATATTGACAGAGAAGGAGGGGGGGAGCCGTTAAACGTCGTTGATATTTAACAGATAAACAAACAATTGAATTATTATCATTATTATTATTGGTAAATAATTTTTATATATTTTCTTATTTCAGAGACGTCAAGATGACGAGCGTAGTCGCAGACCTTATACATGGGTATCGAGATCTCATGGACAACAAGTCCGGTAAGTTAATATACCTACCAGTAGTTCGATGTCATCCGAGTGTCTGACAGTCCCTTTGATTTTAACTAACGGTGTCTTATCACAGCCTATAGAATAACGTACAGAATACCGGAAATTAATATCGTCCTCATCATCGTCGATCATCAAAATCGATGATAAGACAGACGTAAAAGCACAGATTTCTAAATTAGTTCATTTGAGATTTTTATAGACATGAATGATCTTGACGATAATAAAAATTTTAGAATAGCGATCTCAAGATATGGTCAAATTTATTCAGAATTTTTTGACGTGACGGATATTTTTAATTTCTTTTTCAATGAATGATGAAAAATTGAAGAAATTCATGTAGGTAGTTATAATAATTTGACAGAAAAAAAAAAAAAGATGGAAAATTTCAGCATAGATTGTTTTGTTTTTTAATTATTATTTCTATTATTATTATTATTATTTTCCAGCTTTTCCAGCAATGATAACCAGCTTCTATTTTGCATGAGAAACGCAATATCAATTAATACCGTATAAATTATCTTGGATGAATTCTAATTTTTATTCAATTGTTTTGTTGTTGTTATTTGCAATGTTTAATACAAGCTCTTTGAAATCTGATGTCATTGGATAATCACATGGTAATTATAGCTTGGCTATATAGTCAAATTTTTATGAAACAAGAACTCAGATCAAACTCGTTTAGATTATAGCCTTTTCTTGTTCATAGTCATTATATTTCAACTCGGTTTGTAATAAAGTTTATAATCAGCCAATCAAAAAACTGGAATCAACAATTTTTTGTACTTTCTTTTTTTTCGCAGTTTTTGTACGCTCATTAGCTACTCATGTTCTTATGTACCAGTTTTTAATCAAATGGTTTTTTGTTAATCAATTTTATGGTTTATCGAAGTTGGAATTTCCAAAAAAATTAAAAATGAAATCAATGAAGTCGATATTGTCGAAGGACGTTTATTATACTTTGAAAATCGATTTTAAGTACAAAATTTGTTTTCCTTTTTTTTTTTGCAGCTCACACAAAATAATAAAGACTACGATTAAAAATTTGCACGTCTCAAACTGTTTAGAAAAGATGCCTTTTATAAATTAACAAAGACACCTTTATTTATGAACCAATTTTTACTCAAGTTAATTAAGAAAAGTAATCAGATCAAATTTTAATAATCGGGGTTCACGAAACAAAAAAGAAAATCTCTTCATAAAATAAAAAGAAAATGAAATTAGAAATTGAAATAAAAAATCTGTCGATAAATTGAAAAGCAAATAAAATAACAAATTGAACAAGAAAAAAAAATCGTCTTGATACTCGCCATTTTTCTGCGCTAGTTAGTCATACAGTTTCGCGTATAATGTGACTCCGAGGGCCACTGAACTTTACTATAGGTTTAAAATCGATCGATTAATTATTGGGGTTAATGACTGCAAATTGATGATCTTAGCCGGAAGCGACCTGACGGAGTGACCTAGGCGCCCTAATACGTGTGACTATAAACCTCCTGACGTTGCTGCTATTATCCGATAAGCACACACACACATATATACATATATTCATATGCCGGAGAAAAGATGACACAGACACACGTGTATCTTTTAGACTTGTATTCAAGTCTTGGGGATTAACGACGGGGCTAAGAACCACTTGAGGGTGTCTCTTTTGGTGCAGGGTGTATGATGAAAGCGACGATCTCGAAGGAAAAAGTAAAAGGAAAGAAGAAGAAGAAAAAAAATTGTGCATCTTGCACTTTTCAAGTTATTAAGTGTAAGGTAGTCGAGGAGGTATTCAAATCGGTTGTTAAAATTTGCAAACTCTGTGTTTTTCTATATATTGCAATCGTTGAGAAATCACTTTGTACTCGTTTTATAGATTGCAGCACTTTTTATCGCTCGACGTCATCACAGCTTTTGATATTTATAAAAAGGGGAAAAAAAGAAATTTTTGTTTCATTCGAGTATATGTACATTGTTTAATTGAATATTGATCAAGTAAATGTTGACTCGATCAACGTCTATTTTTTCAAGTTCTCAGACAATTCTTGGGTTCAGACGGAGAATTTTTTTGAGTGTCATCAATTTTCTGTTGTTACAAGTTAGAAAAAAAAAAAAAAACAATATCAAATTGCAAACGAAACAATATTAGCCAATTATTTTCTAAAAAGTCTTTCCGAAAAATTGAAATACAAAAAATCACCTTGAATATCCTGGAAATTTTCAGGGAATTTAATTCCAATAAATATATTCAATAATCTCAATTTATGTTTCGACTTGAGGAAATAGAAAAACCAAAATGTCGTAACCTTTTATCAATTAAGCATCATAAAAAAAAACAACAGAAAAACAATTTTAATTTATGCTCAGGGGAAACTCAGCTCTTGCATTTTATGTACAGAGGGAAAAAAAAAAGAAGTGATTTGATCATTCGATTTGATCAGCGATATTTCGTTATAGGTACCCGGATACATCGTGTCGTATCGTATATTCCACTATAGTTTCATCAGATCAGAGAATACATATTTATTATAACCTCATGGAATTTCCACTTCAGCATAAACTCAAGAGAGATATGACTGACTAATCATTTCTACATAATATATACAGGAATGAACTAGGAATAAATTTACAATTCTTTAATACATATATTTGATCAAAATCAATTTCACGCTACGATGTCGATTATTGAAAAAAAAAGTCGAACTAGAAAATCATTTCAATTGTTTTTTTGTTTTTTTTTTCAAAATTTAATAATAATAGTGAGAATAATAATGAGAATAAAATGAATAATGATAATAATGAATTTTCTATAATCTACAAGCTATAATTACATAACTGATGAAATATATATTCCATCGGATGAATCGATTTATTGAATCACGTTTGTATCGGTGTGCTTATAAAATTGTACAAAGTTCGCGAGTCCTCGTGGTTTAGGACCTATACCGTTGCATAATATGTGTATATATACCGATATAAAATAAACATGGACGTGACTATTACCATGCTATTACCTCAGGTCTGAAGTGATATACATATATACTATCTCATGTCATCGTGGTTTCAGTATGTAGCTAAAACTTTCACCATTATGTACCACCATACGTCTTCACCATTGGCTTATAATATTTATATATATTATATGCATATATATAGTTTTGAGGATTCATTGAAAATTCCATCGCGATCACGTAACATCAAGAGCCGTATAGTAATATTATGCGCGCATAATTGGAACCGCGGAAATATACTATTTAATGTGAGTGAGAAAAAAAATTAGAAAAAAAACGTAGACCCAATAAAGATAACGATTTGAATTATTTAATATATTTATTTAATATACTTTTAACCATGGATCAACTGCTCATGAGTGTGAATTCCTGAATTCCTCTGTAAAATTAATTGCGTTCTGCTAACGAACTGAGAACACGAATTTTCAATTTTACATTAACACTAGTCTAAGGCACTAAATCGTCGTCTCTACTTCAGCGTAAAAATACGAAATAGAAAAAACTAAGCATTTCAGAATTTTCATGAAGATTTTGTATCGCTGAAATACAGAAGAATGAAGCTTCAAAGAAGAAAAAAAAAAAATCTCCATCCGGTGCTGATTTATCAGATTCTCAAACTGGTTTTCATAATTCAGATTACCGATCTTTATGAAAAAAAACGATCTTTCTGTAAATTATCAAATAGTTCGATGGGTGTTTTTAATGAAAATTCGAAACATTTATAACGTTGAATTTTCTTTTCATTTTCCTATTCTCGATAACAGAAATTATATCGCAAAAATTTAATTTCGTAAAGAATAGCAAAAGTAGTTAATCATTAATCGGGTCATTAATCTTTCTTCGTTAATTTTGCTTTTAGTACTTGTATAAAACACTGCTCGGATCTTTGAAAGCGAACTTGAAGCTTTTTTCTTTACAGCAAGAAAAAAAAACAGTTTTCTAAAATCTGTTATCAGGTTGCAATTTTATTCACGATCTAAAAACAAAAAAAAAAACAGAAGATAAAATCAAAAACAAAATTTCATATGGAGAGAAAATGAAAAATTCTGAGAGCATTGATATTTCATAAAATCTTTTCCTTTTGTTTCTTTTTTCATTGTCACAATTATTACTTAGCATTTGTAATATTGTTTCAATTTGACCTAAAAATGCAGAGAATTATAAATTTGTATAATGACGATTGGGACACGAAGTGTCAGCACAAAAGTAATACCATAATTTATAAACACCGCGAAAAAACATGAAAAAAAAAACAATTGCAAAATAATAAGTTGATGAAAAGGATTACAAATAAAAAATGAGTAAAGTGAAGAAGTTGTCTCTCTTTGCTCGGTTATAGTATAGGATTAATGCTACTGCTAGAAGTCGTCACAATCGACAATCGGTGTTAACTAATGCAACGCGTAATGGGAATAACGGGTTTATGTACATACCTAATGAAACACTTCGGAATGTTGGAATATTTCCAAACGACTACATATAATATTCGACGTATCGTTTTTTTTTCTTCTTCATCTTTTCCGTCTTCGTTGCAATTATTATCTTCTCTCCCTTAATTGTCATCGCAAGTCATTCAATTAGTTAAAACAAATAATGATAATAATTTCCTAAGAACATTTTTTTGTATTTTTTTGCCTCTCGTCTTTCAACCCGGAAAATCGATTAACTTTATATACACTGAGAAATGAGTTCTGTTGTTGTTAACAAAGTTCGTTAACAGTTAACGAATCGTATATTTGTATATAAGCAAATATACATTTAGTCATAGCTAAGAAATCATTCATTTGAGTGTATTTCTTTGTCTCAAATAAAGGTTTCTTAATAGTTAA
The DNA here is from genome assembly GCA_018420115.1 of Euura saliciscinereae. Classification (NCBI taxonomy): domain Eukaryota; kingdom Metazoa; phylum Arthropoda; class Insecta; order Hymenoptera; family Tenthredinidae; genus Euura; species Euura saliciscinereae. The sequence goes on along the minus strand of JAFFZH010011021.1, from coordinate 9,182 downwards.
CGAATCATCAATTTCCTCAAAATTCCTCCAGTTATATCAGACGATCAAACATGATAATGGAGTGATGATTTCTTAATAGTTAAGAAATCTTGTATTTCTCTTCAAACCGCACCTGTTGTTTCAGCAGAACGATCATGAAGTTCAACTATGAATAGTTAATAAATTGTGCTTTTCTATCAGTGCAGTTATCCACGAACGATGATCTTTTTTTAGACCAATCAGTTATTAACTAAGAAGTCATGTCCCAATTTTTTTTTAATGTGTTAAGTGACTGTTGGAATGTCTTCACTATTTCCACCGATAAAGATAGTGCATGCCTAAAATATGCTGCCCAAACGATGCCCAGGAACGGGTCCGCCTCGATCTTAGAACGATGCGCCTCAAGTCGGTGAATGTATTATGACTGGCGCGCTTTTACTCGCGAGAGTGTAGCTAGACTATTCAGCGCCGCTCTCACCTCCAGCGGCAAGCGTACAGACTACTACGCACGAATTACATCAAATCTCAAGCCCTCATGTAAGATTTGTTAAATGTTAATAAATCTGTATTCGAGGAGACATGGTGTGATTTTTGTCTCTACCGAATGCTTTATTCATTGCGAATACTACGGAATTTCCACAGTAGTTCGAACAACATGTATATTCACTCCATGTTAAGATATTCTTTAACATAATTAATCGTTAATCACATAAGTATTCGATTCCCAGATTCCACGACATCTGGCTATATTATATCGTGCAATGACAATTAATTCTAATCTAACGCAGTCAAAGTTCGACTCAATTTAAATCACAATCACTATACGAGAGTTCTTAATTAACGTAAACCCTAACCCTGGACTGTATAAGGTAGACGAGACTGATTATGACTAATTGTCTTATCATCTACGACGTATTTCAATTCATTTATCTCATGCGATGACGTCATGCTATCGATTTAATATCACTATGTACAGGATGATTGAACGTGTTTTGCCTTATGTACCTACCCTATACCCTACCCTGATTGAATTGTAAGAACGTCGAGTGTGCCCAGATTTCATTGAAACGATTGAATTATTAATATTAATTGATGATCGAAATAGTAGCGAGTAGCTGAAATCGAACTTATTGATGTATCTAATTATAGAAGTCGGTTATTGCCCTGTTTTTTTTGCTCTTTTATCACACGACCGTGGTGACTGGGGTAAAAAGAATGACGATAACAACAACAGTAATAAACATTCGTCATTTCACTATCATTATTGCACTTGAACTTCGAACACTCGTCTCGGTTTTGATTCTGATTAGTAATACAGACATTTGAAAAAATAAAATAATAATAATAATAAAACGACGTAGGAACGAACAGAAAATTATTTTAAAAATTCGTGAAATATTAATTAGGATTTTAAATCGATATTTTTTTTTTCAATTTATTATAAGCGTATCAAATTATAGAGCAGCTCGAAATAATCAAGTCGTCTTATTTTTCATTAAAAATACATATTGTATTAAAAAATTAACATTTAAACAGATTAGTAATTTTCTATCCTTTGTAATCTTCTTCAACTTTGTTTCTTTAATTATTATTTCGCAAACTATTAATAATAGAAATAACAGTAAAAAAATGTGCAAAATCCTAATTATTATTATTATTATATGTTCCAGTAATACAGTGAAAAAAATGGGAGGGTTTTCTTTTTTTCTTCTTTTTTTTCGAGTATCGCAAATTGAATCAGTTTATGATACACGAATATATATGCGAAAGTTATAATGTGAGATCACGTGGTTAACTCGATCTTTGATCCTCATGAGAATGCAATACGAAATTAATTAACATACTGATGAATGAGTGATGAGAATTCGTTTTGAATATCTGAACTATTTGCAATTATGACAGTGTTGAAAATCACATCTCATGGTAAATATTGTTGCAATATAGCCTTCAACCCTTTTATTGTCATTATTATTACTCATATATAAGTCATATATATATATATAGTATAATTTGAATAGTATTAATAGATATTTATGTGGCATGTGCAGAAAGTAACTGTTTATTCGGCAAGGTTATGTTTTTCGTACACGCCGTTGGTTTTACCTGGCGAGCCGAAGGCGAGCCTTGTAAAGCAACGGCGAGTACTAAAAACATAACCTTGCTGAACAGTTTCTTTCTGCGCGCGCCCCATACAATATTTTTTACGGAAAAGGCATTAATAGTCACTTTGACGCCAGTTGAGTTCCGCACGAACTGCGTATAGGAGCTGCTGTAAGAGGTAGTAGAGAGGGGGTAACCTGCGGTATAAAGACTTTATTCCGCAACTTTGACATGCGCACTTCGAACTGCGCATCAAAGTTGCGGAATAAAGACTTTATACCGCAACTTTGAACTTAGCGGTATAGAGTGCCACTTGCCGGAACGAAAACAGGCGTCAAAAAAAGACTTTTCTAATGCCTATGCCGTAAAAACTAAATTTAGAGAAAATTGTATATCAAGGTATTTTAAATAAATTTTATACAGTTGATAATTTTTGTTATCTACTTTTTTTTTTTTTTTTGTTACAGATCCCAGAGTGAACGATTGGGCGATGATGAGCAGCCCGTTTCCCACGATTTTAATTTGCATTAGTTATGCATATTTTAGTAAAGTTTTAGGACCAAGGCTGATGGAGAACAGAAAACCATTTAGTCTGAGGCAAATTCTTATTGTCTACAATTTTATACAGACAGTATTTTCATCGTGGATCTTTTACGAGGTGTGTATAACTATAGCATATCTATACAGACATCAACCATCGTGATTTGTACTATTTTATTCAATTATATGTATTAAAAAAGAAGAAAAAGAAAGAAATGAATGAAATCATACCATATAAGTAAGCCTTTTTTCTTTCTAACGTAAATAAACTTAGTTAAAAAAAAGTGTTGTAAACGAATATTTGAAAAATTAGTTCACGCAGAAGATGGTAGATGGCGGTTGAAGGTTTTACTGAATGGTGACGTTACACGGGTGGCGCGAAATACAAACGACCTATTCTTAATTCATAGTTATTTGTCTCCTGAATCAATGTTTGCGATAATTTAAAAAACTTTGAAAGTAATAATGATACATGAATCGTTTTATTTGGTACCGCGAGATCGTTTTGGGCTAATCGGAATTTGTTATGAATTCAATACGTTATCGAATGTTGCGTTAGTGTTACATGTATACCAGTATGTGAGAACCTGTTTTCCAATGTTTCTTATTTTCGCCATTTCTAGCTTTCAAATTTTTAACAGTTATATTATATTACAGTTTCAACTTCCGGTATCGATTACCGATTGGCTCTCGAATATCGTAATTCTGTTAAAACGCCCGTGTTTCATAATGAATTCGATTTATAACATAATAGCCGCCCATGGGTTCGATTTTCTATACATGTATGATTACGTGTGGCTTCAATATCTCTTCAGACTGATATATGTAGCCTGAAGAGTATATATATTCGCGCAAATTTGCCCACGCGACAATTTTATATACTAAGATTAATAATATACACAAGTTACGAAACTAAACGATGGAGAAATTTTTTTCTGGACAGATTATTATCATTATTTTTATTTTTTTTTCGTACGGTTCTACCAGAAGCCTGTTACACAAGTTGTACGATGAATATAATATTCGAAATTTCTTTTCTTTTCTCTTCTTTGCTTCTATTTCTCATTCATTTATTCTTCTCTTCTGGTTCTCTTGACTTATTTAAAACGTTTATTAATGCTGATTTTTCTTATTGTTGTATTATTTTCTTTTTTTTTCAAAATTATGAAAGAAAATATAACGAACTCTATTTCATTCTCTAGCTGTATCCATGTTTCTTATTTATTTTTTTTTCTCTCATCCAAGGATCAAATATTCGTTTGAATTTTTTTATACGACAATCAAACAATAATCCATAACATTTTCATTCTAGTCTAATTCGCATATATATGTATTTTTATTTATTTTTTGATAGTTTTCGTTTCCTGTAACAAATTTTCACTTTTAATCAGTCAAATTGATTTTATAATGAAATTTCTACGTCTTTACAAAATTATCAGAAAAAAATAAATAAATAATCAGTTGAGCAAATAAACGTTAAATTTATTTTGAAGAATGTCAAAATCGACGGACACGCACACATTGAAAGAACTTGATAAAATTCGGTAAGATTTTATACAAAGCAAAAGAAAAAGAAACAGTACAGAATTAAAAAATAAAAATAAAATCGATTATTCGATATTCTAGTGGCTACAGATTTAGCAATATTAAATAATCATTCAAGGTTTTCCCTTGATTGTTCTTTTTTTTTTTCAATTTATTGTTCATTATTATTGTTACCATTAATACTTAATTCACTCCTGAAATCAGACAAGGAACCGCTTTGTAATCGTACGAAATCACTTGGAATCAATTGGAATTGTTCGAAATCATTTTTTACCTAATGAAAAATGAGCAGAAATCATTCGGAATTAAACATGAAATGATATATGAAAAATCAGCTGATTTGATATGAAATTCATGCGAAATTATGTTATAAGCGTATGAAATGACGAAATCACTTGTAAAATAAAAGTGTTTGAGTTAATAGCTCCTCCATTTTTGCGTTTATTGCAATATTTTTTTCACACTTTAGATTCTTCGTATTTAATGCTTCAAGTAACTGAATAATTGATTACTTATAAACAAATAGTATCTAATGATGTAATTTACGTTAATTTTTTCAGTACTTGATGAGCGGTTGGGCGAGAGGATACAGCCTGAGGTGTCAACCAGTCGATTATTCAAACAATCCATTGGCTCTTAGAATGGCGAATACTTGCTGGTGGTATTACTTCAGTAAATTCACAGAATTTTTCGACACGGTAATTATGCGATATTTCATTATTATTATTATTATTATTACCATCATCATCTTTTTTATCTCACGTAACATATTTGGATATGAGAGTTCAATCATCTCACTGACGATGAAACAAGGTGATTACCTTATTGCTCAGCTTCTAGCCTCATCAATCATTATATAAATTGCAACAAACTATTCTTTTTTTTGAATTTAGACAATCAGTCTCGACTGTTGTCACTGAATATGATTTCTGCTCGGCTGGAGGTTCTCTTCTTTCCCTGGGCTTCCCGGTCCGTCGTATTAATTGCAGCAATTGAAATAATGGATATTCAACGATGAGGAATCAGACTATAACTTAATGTGCCTTCCCGCGTCGAGGGCCGGCGTGCAAGCGCGAATCTGAAAAGGATAATAGAGTACTCCAGGCAGGGCGCAACCGCTACCCGTTCTTTCGTATTTTCTAGATTGTCAGTGCAGGAGCACCGGTCAACGTTACTGACAATCTCCGTTGATGTATTTAGCGTTGCTCTGGGATCAAGCCCGTTGCGTAGCTTTTTCCTACTTGGAGGATGTTGATTCTAGGGAAATTTTGGGAATTTTAAGGAGTTTGAATTGATCGTTACACCGATTTGAATATTGATAGTGATTGGATCTCACTTACATTACGAAGTTGTTAAAGTAATCCAATCTCGCGTTCTTTAAATGTTTGATGCAGTTCTTGCTTTTCTCAAATATTTTAATTTACTGGTAAATTAATAAATTTAACAAAACTTGAAATAATAATGGGGTTTCGTACCCTAAAACGAATAATACGGAATATTTGAAACTGTTAGACTCAATGAGTAAAGAAAACTAAGTTCTTAAAGACTTGATATTTAAGATTTCCTGGTATCGCACTGTTGACCGAAGCCGCTAGGTTGATAGTTAGGATCTGAGAGCGAATTGAGCGCTCCGGCTCCTTTTATAGACGCTGCTTGGACTTCCTTTAACCCCTTCGTTCATAGGTGACAGAGCAACCGTTTATTGTATTGGCTTATTCTATTACAGGTTATACGATTGGTTTGATATTTATCCTATCGGAAAGTTTACATAGGTTTTGCTAATTTTCTGTGGCTGCTGCCTGATTTTTACTACTGAAATTGGTTTATAACAGGTTAGCTAATTTATTTAATAATCTAAGGTTAATTTAATTTATAAAAGAAAAAGGTGTCCGTTAGTGGTACCCGATATCGTGGATACTGTAGCTTGCCTCGCCGGTGGGTAACGCTTCGCCCTCCCCTTTACTCCTCTTCGCTTGATGTGGTGTCCGAGAGGTTGCGAACCTTCAGGCGCTTATTTGCCCTCCATCTGTGGCAACTGCTGTTGCTGCTTTTGCAATTGGAGCTCGAGCTATCGTTGGAAGATGAATCCTCGGACTCGCTCATAACTCCCACAGGTTCGCACGTGAGAAAATCACAACGTCGCCTCTCGTCTCGCCATGATCTGGGTGGGCTGGGCTCTCTCTCCAATGCCGTCATCTGATATTCCTTGTCTTCTTCCTCCACCTCTTCATCTGGCCTCTCGTCTGCCGTCGGCCATCCCTCAACCTCCGGTGCAGGGGTTAACCTGACCAACTCGCCGAACAAAAAAGGCGGGTAAAACCTTTTCGGGGTTTGTACCGTTCTTCCCTTAATGTTGGTTGGGATGTCAGGTGGTGATCTCCACTGCCTAGGCATCAGCTCGCGTGTCCCATGGCGCAGGAGTACGAGGTCGTCGCAATCCGTAGCTATATTCGGCCTAGGAGATGGGCAAAACAACAGCACAAACACACAAAAAAAATATTTGATAAAAAAAATTGTTCAACAAAATATTATCGTTCAACAAAATTTCCTTTTATTCTCTTTTTTTCGGAACTTCACTTCCTTTCACACGCGCACCTTGATTGGGATGTTACAAAATATTAGAGCCTCTTGCATCAATCTCGGCTAGTCAAGGTTTCATTCTATGCCAATCACATTCGCCCATGAAATTATATGCGAAATGTCCGATGTTTAAAATCGCCGCTAACATGCAGGTGATAATATTTTTCACCTTCGATATATCTACTAAACGACGCATATTTACAAGGATAATCTCGCGAATTGCAAATCGCGTAATCAGCTATTTTTATTATTTACTATTTTTATCATACAGTTTAACAACGGTGAACCCAGAAGATCGGAAATTTTATGGTCAATTAACGGTGCTAATAATTATTGTTGAAGAAGTTGTGAAGCTTACGATATTACATACTAAACAGTGAATAGTAAACTTGAGGTTCTCTGCGACCCAGAAGTCAAGGTTTGTTACTTTCATATGAAAAAAAAATAAAATGAAACAGCTACAAATACCTACGTCATCAGAGCCTAATTGACTAAGAAGTTCATTAACACGATCACTGTTTATACACTGCCGCGTATCTTTGAACCGGAATCTTCACGTTTGTTAAATACTATTTTGTCATGTTGTGAGTTATATCGTATCGATATATTCATTATCACACTTGATTATCTTATATTGCTTATAAAGACTTTCATAGATTTTTCATTTGTACGTATAAAAAGAAATTCAGCACTATTCTATTCAATTTTTCTGTTCTTCTGAATTTTTTCCTACAAATTATTATTAATAGAATGTTTCATCAGATTCGGTAGATAAATAAATAATATAAAGACGTTTTCTAATTTCAATGATTTTATTCATAATCAATGATTACAAGGTTTTCATATTTCTTGTCCGATGTAAAGATAGACGAAAATTAAAATATCCACTTGTATGATTGAATGAAAATATATCGTGTACAGGAAATACGAATCCACTCGATCACCTTGGCCCGATAAAATACTAAACTACAACCGGAGTGAAGAAAAAAACATAAACAAAAAAATTACCAACTTCGTTAATTCGCGTGACTTTTATTTTCTTAACGCGATTATTGCCCAATTACTGATTCCTGATTGAGTTATGATGAGGAAATAGAAGGAATAAGAAGAACAAAAAATTAGAGACAGTCTTCATGAAATATATTACGCGCTGTCTTGTACACAGAGTTGAGTCGAATAACTGAAACGATAATTGCATATTCAAATTTTAATATATCGTCGACAATGGTTTGCAAAAGGAAAAAAAAGAAGAAGAAAATTAAAACCAATCGAGGAATGGAGTGTATGTCCGCAGTACCCACGACGACCTTTGTTTATTCTTTATTTACATTTCTCACGACTACGCGCTGCGCTATAATAGAGTTCAAAGTTGTTCGGACTCTTTTGTACGACTAGAAAGAAGGAAAAAACTGTCGATGACAACGACTCGACACAAACTAGCAAATTATCATCGCAAATAATCTTCTCGAGTCGTAAATAATATGTTAAACGAACAAACTTTGATAATATCTTACCTAAACACAACTTCTTATTTATTTATTCGTTTAAATTTTTTTTTACAGCTTTTCTTTATCCTGAGAAAAAAGAATCAGCAGGTGTCTACGCTCCATGTTATCCACCACGGAGTTATGCCGTTCTCGGTTTGGATGGGTATGAAGTTTGCTCCGGGTGGTCACAGCACGTTCTTTGCCTTATTGAACACCTTCGTTCATATCGTAATGTACTTTTACTACATGGTTGCGGCGATGGGTCCGCAGTACCAAAAGTACATATGGTGGAAGAAGTACTTAACGAGTATGCAAATGGTAAGGAAACAGACTATTCCTCATCGTCGAAATTGTTAACGAGCCGCTAATGAATTTTGAATATTCTTTCACCCTCGACAGGTTCAATTCGTCATGATAATGGGGCATCAGTTCCAGTTGTTATTCACGGAGTGCGACTACCCCCGTAGTTTCATGATATGGATAGGTCTTCATGGAATATTGTTCCTCGGTCTGTTCTCAGACTTCTACAAGTCGAAATACAGCCAGACGTCTGAATCAAGATCAGAATCGAGTCCGTCGGGAGGATGCATGCCGGTCCTAGAGGACGAATCTAAACCGCATCAAAACGGAGTGTCGTCTTACGCGACGATATACAACAAGGAATACAACAGTTGTTACAGTAACGGGACGAACAATGGATACGTCGCGAATAATAACACAGAAAAGAAATTGGCCTAATGATATAACGACGTTTTATGATAAAAAGAAGAAACAAAAAATAACAACAAATTTGAGAATTAACCGACGAATGCTGATAACGTGATCGTCAACTTTGGCGTTACTTCGCAAAAAGCATCGATACGTGTTTTCCTACCGACGGCGTCTCATCCCCTCAAATAATTAGGGCACTGAAATTATCTATCGATAATTTAACATTCGTTTTTTTTTTTT
>JAFFZH010011020.1:0-11242 GCA_018420115.1 Euura saliciscinereae | reverse complement strand
AAAAAAAAAAAAAAAAATACTGAGTCCCTTTGAAAGTGAGAACAATCATATAAAAAATCGCGGACCAAATCCGAGAGGTCAAGGGTCAAACCCAGGTCGATTTGGCATGGAATGCCCCGTATATCTGAGAAGTAAACGAGCCTCTGCTGTTTGTTTCAAATCAGTTATTTTGTGGAATTGTTTAGTATTATCTATAAACGATTGCCACGGAACTGTGACATGATTATAACAAAATTACTTGTATGCAAACATTCATATATATTTGAATAATAAGTAATCAAATTCATTGATTAACTTGTGGTTATTTTCATGACTTGTTATCAAATATTTTCTATACATGAATTTATCGAAATGAAGGGCGCTGCGAAGAATATCTCGCCCGGGGCGCCCAGATGACTAAGGCCGGCGCTGTTGCCCTGTTGCTATCAAATTTTCTATATAATTATCACATTCTGTGTTTGAAGTATCAGTTTCATTCAACCAACGCACATCCACTGCTATCCCCTTACGATGTTTTTTTGCGTAAAGTATCGTTTTGCCGCTGAGCACGATTATTTATATATTATAATTATTGTTGCAGTTCTTCTAAAGAGCGTTGAACTCTTCGACGTGGCATAATGAATATATATTATGTATACCTACTATGCGAAAACAGTTACATTTACAACTGTGAAAAAACAATAATTAATTACATAAAACTTTGCCTGCAAGTATAAAAATATCAAAAGTTATATGGTGATTCTACGTCGCAACTTAGTTGCGTGATCGCGTCTAAATATACCGTATTTTCAAATATTATATTCCCAAATTTTTCATGTTTTTCATTTTTCACATAATAATAATAATAATAATAATAATAATAATAGTAATAATAATTAATCACATTTAATTATACAATAATAAATAACATTTTCCATACATATTTTTCTTCTAATATAAAAACTCAATTTCAATTTAATGTTGATAGTATGTACATACATAGCGGTCCGATTATGCAATACGTGAATTATTGATTTGAATTTTCTCCCAGTTTATTCAGCACCAAATATACAGTCAATAGGACGATGTTTGGTTTCAAGAGAGAAACGGTTCCGAAAAATCAGCTGAGAAGAATTAATAGTATATTATGCTACAAGGGAGGATAGAGCGCGATTTTCGCCGAGTGCGAGGTTTGCTGCCCGAGGCACGAGCGAAGCAAGTGCAGCGAGGGCAGCACGAACACGAGGTGAAAATTGCGCTCCTCCCGTGTGGCATATACTATTTTTCACCCGATTTCGATAAAAATGACCTTATTCCGTCGCATGTAACGCGAGTGGAAAGTAGGTAGTCAATTTCTGACCAGAAGGAAGAGAAGTGATTAACCGGGCAGAAAAGTAAATTACCGGGCAAAAAAGTCCACTTTTTTGCCCGGCAATTTACTTTTTTGCCCGGCTATTTACTTTTTTGCCCGGCAATCTACTTTTCTTCCCTCTGGTCCGAAATTGACGACTTTCGACCCGCGTTTCAGGGGCGAAATACGGTCATTTTGTCGTAGTCGGGTGAAAAAAATATTTGTAATCGAATATGACAAAATCGTCGTGTAATTAGATGAGAATATATGAAGTACCGAAAATCGCTTTATGCATCTCAGGTGTACAGGCTGCACGTTTGAATGGGAAAAGTCTTGATAAGTATCAGTACCGCGTGAACAACGGCCGTGCCGAACCGAAATCACGTCGGCCACTCGTCGCTTCGGAAAGGACGGGACAACAAACAAACTCGCACTACGAGTTCTTAAACTGCCTTATATCGAGAGTGTCGATTTTTTTCCCATGCTCGAAAGTCTTGCAAGTATAAGTATACAAATAGTTGATAATAATTATGTACTCCTAGCTTTTAAGTTTGTCAAATATTAATGTAATGGATATAAATAAACTATGAAACTATGCGATTGGTCTTGTCATCATTTCGTATGCATGTCATAATTTTTTTTTTGCTGTAAAAATTATGGAAAAAATATTAATCTGTCCGTGCAGCTTAATGGTGCTCCGATGTTAAAAAAGGCGCCTTTCTGTCCGACGCATCGCCGTCGCATCGTCCACGAACCAGAAAAAACAGCGGCACACTGGCACGCTAAATTTCCATCACAGTTGCGAATCTACGTTCAAACTCCCCAGGCTTGTTGAGTCAGAGAAAAAAAAGAAGAAAAGTTAAACGCGTTGTTTATGACGTCTCGGAGTGCACTGACTACTGACAGTCGAAAGTCGCGATTCTTTATTGAAACGGACAAGTTTTATCAAAACCCGGACAATCTGACCCCGATTTCGGTCGGTTTACCTCATTCTACACTCCCTCGTCTCTTCCTCACGTGAACATAAAGGCCCGAACTGTTAATCGCGGTTGTTTTTTCCCCCCTCTGATTGTTTGTTTATTTTTTTTCGTTCTTTATTACCCAACTCAACGATACACAATAATCATTGTCAAATTCCGCGATTCGTTGACCCCGATTAAATATTCGTCGAATCATCGATATCACGTTCGTTGTCGTTAACGAAATATGAGCTTTCCTGAGAAACAGGACGTCTCAAAAGACGAATGGGTCGCTAAACTCGACGACGGATCACACATACAAAGAGTCTCTATGAATAACCTCATCATGAACTACCTCGTCACAGGTAATTGCCATTTTTATCAAACACCGACGCAATTTTATCTCCTCCGTCCCTTTTGTCAGAGGGATTCAAAGAGGCAGCTGAAAAGTTTCAACAGGAATCCGGCGTCGGTCCTACGGTCGAGCTAAACTCGTTGGACGACAGAATTAGGATCAGGGACGCCATACAGAACGGACGTATCCAGGAGGCGACGGACCTGGTCAATCAGCTGCATCCCGAGCTGCTGGATAACGACAGATATCTTTATTTTCACCTGCAGCAGTTGCACCTCATCGAGTTGATCAGGACCGGGAGAATCGAAGAGGCGTTACAATTCGCTCAAGAGCAGCTCAGCGAGGCCGGAGAGACTGACGATAATATTCTGAGCGAGTTGGAGAGGACCTTGGCGCTCCTCGCTTTTGAGGAACCTTACAAAAGCCCTTTTAGCGATCTTTTACACCCTACGCACAGGCAGAAGGTGAGATAATGGGAGAATTTGGGGAATATTACAGATTTTTTAATGATAATTTATGCAAGAACGAAGAATATCCTGATCAAATTTCAATTATATGATTCTCAAATGATGATTTCTATGACCAGCGATGAAAAAATCTTTTAGAATTTGATGATATTTGCTTTTCATTGAGGGAAAATTGATTTAATATCGATTTAATTGTAGAGATTATAGTTAATTTCGATAATGTTTCCTCATAATTCATAGAATTTTAATCGAATTTTGGATAGAATTCACTAGAATTTCGTTATTTGGATGAAATTGGACAAATTCAATGATAATAGGATAACATTGATTGAGTTTCTTTCTCTTATTGACGAATTTTAGTAGAAACAATCAGTTTTTATAAATTGAGTGTTTTTGAATTTTTTATTAAATTAACAAAACTTGAATCTAAATGAATCCAGTTTTTTTTTTTTATTCTATGAAATTACGATTCAAACTATCAAAGTTCGTGTGAAATCAATTAAAAAATTGATGAAATTCTCGTCCAACTGATACAATTATAATACAATATTTTTTTGAACATTTTAATAGTTTCTTTAATCACTGAACTTTAATCTTTTACCATTGTTTCTATTTTAAGATCGCGAGTGAGTTGAACGCGGCGATTCTGAAGATGGAACATCGCGAGTCGACTAGCCCTAGATTAAATAATTTATTAAAAATGATACTCTGGGCTCAGGACGAATTGGATAACAAGAAAGTCAAGTATCCAAAGATGACGGACTTGGGTAGCGCGACGATTGAAAGTCCGAAGTAGTGTATTAAGTCGTGAAGAAAATTTCATGAAAGAAAAAAAACAAACAAACAAGCAAGAGAATGAGGAAAAGAGCAAACCCTAATTTCGTAAGGAAATTTAGAAATAGAATCGCCACCTGCCCTTCGAAAAATGTGATTAATATTATGTAATGAAAATAAATGTTTATCTTGTACTCGAATAATTTCTTCGATTTTAAATATGTCTGTTAATAATCAAAAAACTAATTCAAACCTGACTAACGAGATAAAATCAAGATACTTTTAATAATACGAAAAAAAAAGTGTTTGCTTTATTTCATACGAGAACAATTATTTATCTGACGTGCAAACGAATAGTAGAAAATAGTAACGATGAACAATTAATTCTATCTATTTATAATTATCGTTATTACTATTAGTACGAGTAATGTTTATGTTCAATTCAAAACTCAAATATAATCAACGTTCATGATTCGCTGTTTGTCTTGATTATGCGCTGGAAAATGATTGGATTAAAAAAAAATATAGTTTAAAATTCGAGTTTGGAATACTAAAATTAAAAAATCGGAACATAGTTATGAAAATAATGGTTTTTATTTTATTGGCTACCTAAAACCGTCTATCTACCACCCAAAGACGTACTCCATGGCTTTAGAAACAATCCCAGTAGATTTCTGCGGCACATTTTGCGGGGACCTAACAGACTGCGGACTCAAATGCTGATTATACCCCAAAGCAAGAGGTCTGGCGTTTTGTATTCTCGGACTAGTGGGCGGCAGAGAGCCGCCATAGTCAGGCGAGGCGAGATTAAGTCTGTCCGGAGTGGAAAAACACCTCACGCCGCTACTCAGCTTGGAAATATTCTCCTTATCCGATCCCAAAACCACGCCTTCATCCGTACATGGAACAACGCCGATCATCGTCGATCCCGAAACGATGTTCCCATTGCAGGCCAGAGCCCGGTGGGCGTCTTGCTCAGTCGCGCATTTCAGATGAATCCAGTTTCCCTGGGCATGAGGAGCCCCGCGTTTATCCACGATTCGAACACGGCTCGAAACGTGAGAGAGAACCGCGTTCAGGGCGTTGGGAGGAAACCCGAAGACCGTTACCCACAGGAGGAGGCCCTGCATGGGCTCGTTGATGGATAGATTCGCGGACTGGTCCGCGAGAAACATGGAATTATTTATATTGCTGCCCGTCAGCATCCTGGATTGATTATTAGCGACGTTTTGACCCCCGCTGGGGGTGTACGGAGCCATAGATTGAGAGGTTTCGAAGGTATCGAAGAGACCACGGGTCGGCGGGCCGCCAGACTGACCCTCGGATCCGATTTGAGGACCGCTGGGACTCGTCACGTTTCCAAACATCGCTTTAGAACGGTTCGATCGATAGTCCGGAGTGCCGTAGGCGGAACTTGGCGAAGATAGAACCCCGCTGGGACCAGAACCAAACTGACTGTTTCTCGGGGTACCTTGGGGACTCATTATATTTAATCTAGCCGCCTGAAGCACACAAAAAATATACAAATTAGATTTTTGAGATGAAAAAGTCTGATTTTTGTTCCAAGGACTTGAGATTGTCTTTTTTAATCATTAAATTGTGCTTTCGAGGGCATAAATAGAGCTTTAAAACATAAGATTGCGTTTCCCAGGCGTGTAACTACCATTTCTGAGCGTGAAATCGCTCTATCGGACACGAATTGTACCTTTTAAGAGTGAAATTGTATTTTGAGAAGCAGGAATATTCTTTCAAATTCTGAAAATCGTATCCCGGAGCATAAAATTGGGGTTTTTCAAGCTCGAACCACGTGAATAATAGCTTAATTCATGTATTTTCTTACAGGGTTTGCATCTCCTAAGAGAAAATTAGGCAGATATGTAGAATTTGGTGCTGGACTGCCCGGCGTTTGGACCGGACTACCAGCCGGAGATCCCAGAGTCATTGGCTCCATTGGATTCTGAAAAAATGTCAAGTTTGTTAAATTTTCGTGATATTTAGCTCATTTTCATAGAAGACATTCAATTTCAAAGGCAATAAATTAGCCTCGTTGCTACGTTGCTACTTGGCAAAACATATTTTTAGGTTAGATTGACGACTCAACAGTGTGAATACTTCTATGAAATTAGAACATACTGTGTACACTCGACATTGAATTGAATAAATAAGATGAAAGAACAAATCAAGCTCCACTGTCAACGATGTCGAGATAGGTTATGACCGGGGAGGCTACGATGATACGGGGATACGGAGTGATCGGAGAAAAACGGTCCGAGACACTAG
Organism: Euura saliciscinereae; assembly: GCA_018420115.1. Classification (NCBI taxonomy): domain Eukaryota; kingdom Metazoa; phylum Arthropoda; class Insecta; order Hymenoptera; family Tenthredinidae; genus Euura; species Euura saliciscinereae. The sequence continues at coordinate 5,077 of JAFFZH010011020.1, read as the reverse complement.
ACTTGAATGATAATCATATTGGATATTCGATCAAAGACTCACCTGTAATTTTTCCGTGATATTATCTCAATAAATATAAATATTCCCTGTACTATAAAACTATTTCTCTTAATAATCACAAACGACAACGACGGCTAAACATTTCAAACGGTCGACGGTCGATTTGACGTCGTTCTCAGGTGTACCAACTGCTTAAGAGCATACTACAGTCATTCTTCACTCTTCTTTACCGACCGTACCCGGTTTTCACTTGTTTTCACTGATAGCAAAGCCTACGCGTCACGAGCGCGGAAAAGGAACCAACAGCGCAATTCTAGATGGAATTCCGAAGATGTATATCAGCAAACTTCTTTGTTTCATGCAACAATGAAGACGTATTCTTAAAAACTGCACAAAATGGTAATTGTCGATGTCAAGCGGCGATTGTGAGTTTCGCCCGTTCATCGTGGCCGCGACCATGGAGTAGAAGGAGACATATCTTGAAAGAAAAATTTGTCTCACGGTAAAGGGGGCGCTACGAACGAGTCTGTACCGAAGAAATCCGGGCTGACGTGAGCGCGCGCACCAGATACCGCGTAACCCCCATCCTCTTTTCCGCGTAACCATAGTGACCATGGACATGGCTACGTGTATCTGATGCGCGCGCCTACGTCAGCCAGGGGCCTTATTCTGGGATTGTATCACAGTCAATCACAGTGATTCATTCGGCGAAAATCGCAGTGCGCATGCGCCAAGTCAATGTTTTTAGGATATTTTGATGTTTTACATTCTTCAATCCGTGATACACCGTGATTCGATTCATAGAACGTGAAAGGGTAGGATGAACAGCCTAATCACGCTTTATCACGTCCAGTGTATGGACTCTTGAGCCTTATTCTACGAGTGTATCACAGTGTATCACAGTGATTCATTCGGCGAAAATCGCAATGCGCATGCGCAAAGTCAATGTTTTTAGGCTATTTTGACGTTTTACATTTTTAACACAGCATATACCCTGGGATAAGTCTGATATAACGTGAAACGGCGGGATAAGTAACGATATACTGTCTATCATGGTGTATCACGCTATTTCTATGGACTCTTTAAAAAAGGTGCATAGATATAGCGTGGTAAGCGCGGATAAGGATAAAAGTGACTATAAAAGTGATAGGGCGTTAGTTTGGAATAAATGACTGTCTAATTTTGTTTCCGTAATAGTACATTTATTACAACATTATTGATATTATCATCATTATTATTATTATCATTGTTATTGTTATGAGTATTATCATCATTATTGTTATTATTATTATTATTATTATTATTATTATTATTATTATTATGATTATTATTATTATGATTATTATTATTATTATTATTATTATTATTATTATTATTATTATTATTATTAAGAATATTAAGAAATTTAATATTCGTATAACGATTAAGGATTCCTTTCACTCTTTCCTAATAAGTAATAATCCATCTTATAAGTTGCATACATCCTCGCATACATCCAATTGAAATAAAGATAATTAAATGAAGTTTTATCAATTTCAATATTCTTTAAATTAAATATTGATCTATGAATTCAATGAAAAAAATATAATAATTCAATTGTTAATTTTGATTATATAGAAAGAATAGATTATATCAAAGATTTAAAAATAATACAGCTAACTAATATTTATCAATAATTTATCAATAATTTTCAATAATTATTTCCCGATAAATCTCAAATAAATCTTCGATGATTCCAGATGATTTCAGATGATTCCATATGATTTCAATATTATATTATATTATTACATATTATAATATATTGTGGCATATAATACTATTGGATATTGTAGAATATTAGAAAAAATATTGTGGGATATTGTAAAATATTGCCATAAAACTCAATTACGGTATAATAAAATAATAATAATAATACAAAATTAATAATTACAATTTTCGATATATTAAATTAATCGCATAATACTAATACTTATATAATTGAGTACACTGTACATTGAGGATAATTCAATGATATAAAAAATAATTGAATGTTAATAAAAAATGATTTACCACGACGAATAAAATATATGGGGCTTTCCACGTCAAACCGACCCCTCATGAGCGTGACCCTCTGGGATTTCGATGCCCTATGGATTTTTTGGTTCCTTTTGGTAAAAAATGATGCCTCTAATCATTTCAAATTTTTCCGACATTTTTGAAGGTCGTATGGTGACCTCAAATATCATCATCAAGATGGACATTTTGAAAATCGCTGATTTTTTCCTGTGAAATCAGGGACTCGAAAACACATCGTTTGGTCATAGTTCGATCATGGGATGAAAATGCTAAAAAATTTTTTTTCAATTTTTCATTTAAAAAAAAATATTAAAAAATTCTAACCATGGTTTTTTGTAGTAAAAAATAAAACAAAACAACTTTGTCTTGGTGAAATTTGATATTCTTGTTGGTTCAGTTCAAGCGACGCGCATACTTATGTCAGTAACGTAGTAAAAATAAAAATAACACGTTACTGACATGAGTATGCGCGTCGCTTATTACGATTAATATCCAAGTTTACGCAGCTCAACTGCGAAAATATACCAAAACATCGTGCTTTAGGGCAAAAACAAAAAAAAAACTTCGTAAAAAATACGAAATTTGTCAATTTGGCGATAATCAACTCTTTACTTTTCAATCGTTTTCTTTGAAAGGAACAATTCTATGGAAATAATATTGAAATTTCATGACAATTAAGTAATTTTCCTGAATAAATTGTATATTAGCATTGAAAATGCTTCTGGTGGTAAAAGGTCGTATATTTTTTTTGTCCTTTGCCATTCGCTCTTATAGTGTCCTAAACGCATACATGTATAAAAATTAGCTGAGAGGAACGACAAAGGTGAAAGGTCGTAAGTACTGGCGGTTACGTCCTTTCATTTCTAGATGAGAAGAAAAAAATCGTGTTCACTAATAATGTATGGTCGTATCCACCATTTTCATTTATATTATATACTTTTTTTACAAAACCTCTAAAAAGCCCTGAAACGCATAGATAAAGTGAATTTCGGATGAAATTCCAAATTTTATTTTTTCTAACAAAAAAATTCGACAAGCTAAAGGTGAAAGGTCGCATCGATATTTTCTTCATTTTCTATTTTTTTTCACAAAACCTCTAAAAACATCTGAAACGGATAGATAAAGTGAATTTCGGATGAAATTCCAAATTGTATTTTTTTTAACAAAAAAATTCGACAAACTAAAGGGGAAAGGTCGCATACGCCATTATTTTTTTTTTACTCATTTTTTCAAAATACTCTGAAATCATGTGAAATGCATAGAAAAATGAAAATTCCGATTCTCAAGATGAGCAAAAATAATACTAATAATGGCGATATGACCTTTTACCTTTAGCGTTTTAATAATTTTTTTTGAATCTTGAAAATTTTGAGAAAAATTCGGAATTTTCACTTTTCTCCACGTTTCACGTCATTTTGGAGTATTTCGAAAAAAAGAGTAAAAAAATAAAATAATGGCGTATGCGACCTTTTACCTTTAGTGAACGCAGTTTTTTATTTTTGGGTTAGAGATGAAAGGGCATAACCGCCAGTACTTACGACCTTTCACTGTTAGTTGATCAATTTTGCAATTTCTACTTTTCTGACGGTATTTTAACATATTTCGCGTAAATACGGAGAAAAAAATTTGACATGCCTTTTTACCTTTACGCGTGGTAAAAAGTCGTATATTGGCGCATACGACCTTATACCATTAGACACGCGATATAATAAGGATAATAATTAGAGACAAAAGGAAAAATTTGTTCTCTAGAAAATAAGTTGTAACATTAATTAATTACAACACAAGAAGGTTGTAAAATTCCTATAACTCCTACTCTGTTAGGTCTACTCTTACGAATTGGAATATGACCTAGTAATTTCCGTTTTAATGAAGTTAAAAAAGCATCCCCTGCCATAACTATAATTACTAAAATTATTATTGCAATAAGAAATAAATTTAATTCATTTATGTTGATTACTATTTGTATAATATTAATTATTCATGAATCATTTTGTTAAAGAAACGTTAGGCTCAGGATGGAACTGCTCGAATTCCTTCTGGACGGGATAGGGCTGGTGATTAACTATACGCGAGCGGTTTACCGGTAGTACATAAATGTATTTTAACAAAGAATAAATAAGTTACTTTACGAGGGTATATTTCTCGTTAATTGATACACACTGATCGAAAATTATTAACTAATCATATTAACATGTTAATCAGAATACGCGTGACACGTCTGTCCGCTATCGCAATTTCGTACGTACTAGCTTATCTCTTAACCCTAATCCCTATTGTTATCATTCATCCTTCTCCTGTATCGCATTCACTCTCTCTCATTCGAGGTACCTCTCTCATTCATTCATTCTCACTCATTCCGCATACACATACTCATTCCGCATACATACTCTTATTTTCGCTACATACAAATAAATTCGCCGTTAACAATTTCTAAAATGACTACATTTTTTGGGACAAAATAGTTGACAATTTAACAAAATTCACATTAATAAGGAGTATTTATTAAAAAATTCTGATCCTTTCGTACTAAAAATTTGCTTCATTTCTAAGATACACTCGTCAAAAGAATTAAAGAATCATCAATTTCTTTAGCTGAAAAATTGGCCATATTCAAAGTGCCATAACTTCGTGTGAAATGTTCGCAGAGAAGGGCCGGTCAATAGCGCATTTTGAAGCTTGGAGCCTTAGCTTTCGAAAACACTTTTTCAAATTCGGTCAGCGCCATTTTGTTTTTGAGTTTAGGCCCCGTAAAGACATTTGCGTCACTTTGTCGAGTGAAAGTATAAAGTTTGAGGTCATGTACGGCGAGGAGGAATTTTGTGACCGCGGGAATTCGAAATCGGCCATCTCGTAGGCGCAGGTTTTCTCTCCAAAATGCATTTTTGATATCCAGGCTCGAATTTTTTTCGCAAAGTTATTCAACTTTCCAACAAGAAACATTAAAAAAAACTTTGAGCGGCCATTAAAAAATACCCGTTTATCGGAAAAGGGCAAACAAAAACTCATTTTGAAGGTGGAA